>OMNM01049745.1:0-11693 GCA_900302745.1 Parablennius parvicornis | reverse complement strand
ATTTTTTCTTTTTTCCTTATTTTTCCCTTTTCACTTGACCCATTTTCCTTTTTCTGAATAAACTCTTTACTAGTAATTCTAATCATTTTAGTTCGACCATGTTCACTGTATTTTTTAATTATTAAAATTATTTGAGTACTTTTATTTATTAATTTATTTATGGGCTATTCCAGCTATTTTAGTTGTTTTGCTTTATTTACTAGTTTTGAGCCAAATTTAAGCAATTTTTTTAATCCAGCGTGGAACATTAATTAAATAAATATATAAGCAAAAATGTTTATTTACAAATAATTTTTTGGAAAATCTCAGGGCGTCGGAGCGCTAAACTTGTCTCCAGAGCCGCAGGCTGCAGACCCCCCGGGTTAGCAAGTAACTGACAGTTTGAAAACCAGTCAGCGGTGAAATTCAGACCTGTAGTGCTCATTGAAGTCCAGTCTGAAGCTGAGGAAGCGCAGACTCTCGTCCGGGCTGGTCATCAGCAACACCAGGAACTGCTGGACGATGCTCTGAAAAGGAGGAGGACACGTGACTTCACAGCTGGAGCTATAGAGAGCACGTGATTGGCTGCGGACACAGTACCTGGTAGAAGTGGGTGAGGATGCGGAGCTGGGAGCGCATCTTTGGTATGGTTTCCTGGAACTCCTGGATCCTCTTCTTCTCCTCTGCCTCCTGCTCGGCCGTCACTCCCCACTCGCCCTGAATCAAAGTGAGCAAATATAATTTTCCTCCCTGCTCTTCGGGCATCACCTGCAGCCTGAAAGTTTTGCTCACCTCCTCCTCGCGCTGCCGCTTCTTCTCCTCGTACTGCAGACGCAGGCTGAGCTCCTCCAGCGCCGAGCGGTAGAGGGAGTCCTGGGCGCTCTGGAACTCAATGATCTGCTCAAATATGGCCCTCAGCTGGTTCAGGAGAGACTGAAGAACAGAAAATACAAAAATACAACATTCAGTGAATGAATGAACGTTCAGTGAAGGACAAAGTCGTCAAAAACAAACGTGTGTAGCATTTATTTACCCTGCTATTATTATCCAGCAGGCATCTTGAGATGATCGTGTCCAGGAAGACTTCGTGGGCGGCGATGATGTGGTCCAGATCCTGAGCCTGCTGCACTTTGTTCCACAGCTCGTCCCAGGAGCACTCCAACACCTACACACACACACACACTTCCATTAAACATCTAATGCAATACAGTCAGGGTGACCCTCCATAGAAAGGATGATGGCGCCTTGCTGTCCACAGTCGATACGTCCTTCCTTCCCATAACTACGTCATCACATCAACACTGACCTACAGCTGGAATTGTTTCTGAAGAGCCTGAAATAACCCGACGTGACGTATTTAACATCATGCCATGTGGAGTTTCCGTGTCGCATTGTGACGACATTGTGTTTATGTGAAGGTTTACAGCAGCGCTGACCTCAAACGTGATGTAGTACTGCATCTGGTGGATGAAGTGGACCATCTCCGAGGCCAGGATGTGACACTGATGCAGCACGCCAGACAACTCTGGAAGGCGAAAAACACAAGGAATCGTAACATTGGGACGAGCTGCAGACCTAAAGCGGCAGTTTTTTTTTTCTCCCCCCACTCCAATGATGAATGATGAATACATGCTTTTACCCACCAGGCATAGTTTTGAGCAGTTTGGCATTGCACATCTGTCCCTTCCAAATGTCCGTCAGCGTGTACTCCATCCTCTTAGCCCTCCAGAGGAAATTGAACACGCGCAGGTAGTGGCTCATGCACTCCCTCGTAAATACCTGGCAAACAAACGCAACGTTCGGTGATTACGCAACTGAGACAATCAGAGTTGGACATAAAGGTCTTTCCAGACAGAGAGGAAGAAAGTGTCTTACTGTTGCAATCGGTCCATCGACGTGGTAGTCCAGACTGAAAACATCCCAGCCCGTATCTCCAGGAGACACCTAAGACACAACAGGACCTCTGTCACAATATGTAAAAAAAAAAAAAAAAAAAAGAAGAATGAATGAATTAAAACAAGTGAAACCAGCCGGTACCTCGAGCAGGCGGACGTCCAGCCTCTTCAGGATCTCCGCGTTATCGAACTGGGCGTTTGTGGCTCTGACGGCCGTCTCCAGGATGCCGGTCAGGTTGTGCTGGTATAACGTGGTGGCGGGACGGGCCAGCTCAGGTCTGAAGAGGTTTCAAAGCGGGTCAGAACAAAACGGCAACAAAACTTTACAACTTTCACAAATATGAACGACTCAAAAGCGAAGCGTCTGACTTGAGCAGGTCCATGAGGTGTCTGATGAAGTCGCCCTGGCCCAGCAGCAGGTATCTCCTCATGGCCTGAAGGTGCTCCAGCAGCAGGTAGTTGTGGTTGAGGACGTCCAGCAGGTACTTGCTGGTGTCGAAGTACGCTGCGTCGATTTTCTCCTGAAACGCTCCCTCCAGGTCCGACAGCAGCTCTGCAGCTACAGTGAAGACGCATTCACCTTCAAACATTCATCCAAAGATCCCGAGTTGAGCACATCGACTAAATATCGTGGAAATAAAGAACAAATGGGGTC
This sequence comes from Parablennius parvicornis, assembly GCA_900302745.1. Taxonomy (NCBI): domain Eukaryota; kingdom Metazoa; phylum Chordata; class Actinopteri; order Blenniiformes; family Blenniidae; genus Parablennius; species Parablennius parvicornis. The sequence goes on along the minus strand of OMNM01049745.1, from coordinate 9,164 downwards.
AAAACTGCCAAAGTTTGACTGAACTTGAGGTTCAGATACGCAAATATCAAACTGGACGGGAAGACAGAAGCGAGCACGTCGCCCTTCGGCTCATCCTGGAAAAGCTGCAGATCAAACTTGGTCCCGGTGAATCAATAGAAAACAGCTAAGTTTATACCTCTTTCCTCGCCACGCGCAAAAGGAGCAAAGGACGAGGCCGGCGAGCGGTAAGAGCATTGATCACTGCCAGTCCACAAGCATACGCCAATATGATATCAGTGCGGCGGGGGACAGGAACCATATTTACCATCTTTGGGAGTGTCCGTCGATTTGGAAGCTGGTGTGATTTTACACGGCGGCGTGCGGTCATGACACACCTGATGCAGGAAGTTGATGGATTTACCAATGAGCAGGACCTGGAGGGGACGGAGGGAGGACAAAAGAGTCACACGCTAGTCGTGTTTATCAAACTGCGTCCGCGAGGGCGAGCGGTACCTTGCGGGCCTGATCCATGGTGATGAAGGACGGGATCATTGACTTCCTGAGGGAGTACTTGTCATGCCACAGGCGATCCGTCTTCACGTTGGGATCTGATGCTACGAAAAACTACAAACAAACAAAAGTTTTTTCTCCACGGCTCCGTTCAGATTGAGAATAAATGAAGACTGATGTGACATTTTGGGGGTCAAATGTTGAAAAGCTGGTGCGTGTGGACACAGTGTCCAGTCCACCGCAGGTTCTCAGCCTTTGTCACATTCGTTTAGATCATCCATTTACTTCTCAGATCTGATGTGAGCGCTGAAGGCTGAGCACTCTGATGCATTCTGGAGCCATTTTTAACCGTCAGGGTCACTCTGAACTCAACAGTGCGACGCCGTGTACCACAACCTAATTAGCTGAAAGAGACTCTCCGGTGGAAATAATAACGGGGACGAGATGTCGGTGTCGGCACAAATAGATACTCCTAAAAGTTACTTCATATGTTCTTTGAAGTAATTATCAATCTCTCATGTAAAACTATGTTTAAGCCTTAAAACACAATTAATAGCTGAAAATACTTTGTTTACTCCCACAAGAAGATCATAAACATTTTTATTCGTCAGGAAAAATACTGCCGAGTCACTTTTTATGTCTTCTGCCCTTTTTAGGTTGTAATTACAGCTGCAGTTTATATCGCATGTGTTTTAACAGACTGTGTCTGCATGATCCCTGGAGTCGTCCCCCCCCTCCCCCCGAAGAGCTCTGGTAACTTTATCACCGTGTTCTTAAACACAGCACTCAAAAAGCCATCGTCCAGGTCTAAGTGATGGTTCACGCCGGACACATAAATACTTTGGGCGAGAGAAAAGCGAAAGAGTGAAAGAGAGAGAAAGGCCGGGGAGAAGTAAAGGAGACGCATCCATCACCATGGTCTCCATTACGCTCTGCTCATCAGTTCTCGTTTAAGAGGCTGTCCCCACCACTCCCCTCTCTTTTATCCCTCCTCCTCTAATGTTCTTTCTCATTGGGGTCAAACGTCAGAGCAGTTGGAGAGAACAAAGCTCCACAACCGGCCAGTAAATCCCTGGTTTCTCTTTTAAGAGTGGGGAGGCTGACGTTTCATTGTTTTCCCGATGCCGTTTATAAATAAGCGGAGGAAGAGTCACGTGTACCTCGTGGTAGGTGTCTTCTAGCTCGCCGTCGTAGATCCACCTGTACAGGAAGTTGAGGATGGGGTGCGACACCAGGCTGAGGATGTGCTGCACCAGCGCTCTCATCTGCGGGTCGCCCGTTTTCCCGTAAGCGTGAACGGCCGAGGCCAGCTCGCCTCCCTTACGACCTGCAGGGGGAGACAGGTCACACTCCAGCACTAACGTCCACACGCAAAACTAGAAGGCCGCACGCATGTCCAGCCCACCTTGGCAGAAGTCCACAAGGGCCGCCAGCGTCTTGAGTCGCACTTTGGGGTCGTACATCCACACCAGCAGCCTCCGGAGGGTCAAGCCGCTCTCAGTGCAAATGGTTACACCCTGTTCATCTTCCACCTGCAGCTGCAGATGCATTTAACAGAGCCAGCGAGTGAGAATCACACAGAAGTCTCCTTTAATGAGGGCGTGCTGATCCCAGAAAATAACCCAGAAGATGAAGCCGTAATAGCAATAATGGCGCGTTGTTTACCTGCGAGTGGAGGACGGAGAGGAGCCGGTAGTACTCCTTCAGCTCCTGGTGGAGCGAGGCACAGAAACCCTGCCACCACAAAACACAAACAAGCTTTAGACGTGGACGAGTTTCTGATATAGCACGTTCGCCAAGATAATCAACGCTCTGAGATGAACTCGTGACCCAGCAACAGCCGAGATAATTGCGTATTGTGGGTAGATAGAAGCGGGATAATTAATACCGCAGTCGTTGAGTGATTCAATCCAGTGGAAAACAATTCATTTGAATTGAGGGGATTAATAAATAAATACTGATTATTCTGAGAGAGACACACCTGTCCAACCAATCCAAAGGCCCGGTCCAGGCTCCTGGCGTCCGTGTATTTCCTGACTTTATTGTGGAGCCAGCCAAGTTCAGCCAGCCTGCCGCTGGTGTCCCTCAGGGACTTGCACAGCACCACCTAGTGAGGGAGGGAACACATTACACCACATACACAGCACAACTTGTTGGGATGATTTATTGAAGCATGTTTATTTGTTATCACTTCTATGTTGAAGTAATTCGAATGAATACTGAAAACTGTCACACTGTTGAGTCACTTTGAAAAAGACCTTCTGATAAAAATACAAAACGGTGACGCAGGTAGACATCAGAGAGAAGTGTCATTTACATAATCCGCCCACTGCAACCGGCTCAACCTTTACAGGCAACAGGCTGCCTCTCCAGCTGGAGACGAGTCCACATTTAATGATGCATTAAATTTTCATCTGCTGAACAAAAGCCTTTTATGCGGGGAGCCTGGCTGAGAGGTTAAGTGGCCCAACAAGAAGCAGAAAATGCCTCCATCCTTGACTTGAGTTTATTCCTGGCCTTCGGCGGCTTCATCAGGACGGTGTCAGCAGATTGAGCAGGAGTCTATGTTTAGTGCGAATATGGGACAACTTCCATATTCTGCTCTTGTATCGACAGTGAGACAAATGGGGACGAAAGGGGAGTAACATAACCTGACGGGCGAGACGAAATGAGAATGAAAGCAGAGGTCACATTGGCTCGGAGCCAAAGAGCTTCACATTGATCTGTTGGAGCTTTTTAAATAAAAAAAGTGTAATCAACAACAATAACTCTGCTATCGGATCATGTAGTCTGCGGTGGAGATCGCTTCAGAACTCGAGTCCTCTGCTTCCTGCGGGACACTTGACCTCCCCCCTCCCGCTGCAGTAGAAACTTTACGAGGCCCGACGAGGGTTCACGTACCTTGCTGTCTATTTTGTAGCAGTTATCGTGGGCGTTCATCTTGATGAACTTGCCATCGATCCCCTGGAAGACGTAGAGGATGTCTCGTACCAGCGCGGCCTCGCTGACCTCACCTGCACTCGCAGAGGTCAAGAGGACACGGCGCTCAACGCATTGAAGTATTTAAAATAAACTCCATCAGTGTGGACGCTCTGCTCAGTTTGAAACACATTTGGTCTTTCATCACTCACCGGTTGCGTCGCCGCGCAGTCGCCCCACTCGGAAAGAGAGAGCCGGAGGTCCGAGTGATGGGCGGGAGGTGGGCGGGGCCAGAGCGGAGGAAGGAGAGGAGTTGACCGGAAGCGCCCAGGCTAACCGTGATCCAAGAGCCTGGGCTGCGGCAGCCGCGGCCTGAGGAGGTTGACTGAAACACACACACATTAATAGTTGTTGTGATCGTCTAAAGAGTGAATTACAGTTCAAAGCTAAAAGGCTCTTTCTTAATACGTGGAGGTGAAGAGTTGCCTTTTCACTCGCCCACACACTGCTCAATGGTCATTTCTACATTATTAATGAGATTAAATGGTCTTCCGATGCTTCACTAAAAAGGTGCCAGTTGTTACGATGACCATCAGATTAATGACTCTGTCCTCCGCAGAGCGTTTCAGGTAAAGAAGGCTGTTGATTCATTCAGTCTTTATTTAGATTTTATTTTAAGTGCACCCCCCCACAATTTGAAGGTGAAATAACATGAGAACACTCACCCAGCCAGCAGGGACTGGGGCGTCGGCGTGGGGCCGTTCAGCGTGTACACGCCCAGGCTGGAAATCCCGCTGGTGCCCACACTGGCCGAGAGGCCGCGCTCCCCGTAGCTGAGGGCCAGGCTCTGCGGGCGGGTGCAGTAGAACGGGGTGGAGTGGGCGTCCCTCGGGAGGGCTTGGGCAAACAGTGCCCCGTAGTTTCCCACCTGAATGAATGAATATCAAGTCTCCTGTCTCAAACTTTCTGGATACTTTGAGTGTGAGTTTGCGTGTGTGTCGCTCACCCTGGTGGACGGTTTTCGGGGGTCATCAGATAGACTAAGCAGCAGGTAGAGAACCGACCAGCGATGCTTCAAAACACCCTATTAAGCAGGAAACCACCACTTAATGAGTTCAACAAGTTAAAAACTGCAATCTAAACTAATTCAATCAAAACATTTGTTGCCAGTTTCACATTCACAGCGGAGGGAATTAAAAACCAGACAGGATGAAATATGAATTATCGACCTGCGTCTGAAGTTTCCTGTGCAGCTCTGAGAAGAGCGCAGCGTCCGCTTCCCGTCTCTGCTTCAGCACTGCAACAGAAAGTCTATCTCATTAAACACTAATCACGGATGTTGGGGAAAATATAATCTCATGCTTGATATCATGCCAGTAAGAATCAGTACAATCCTGGTCCACATACCGACAAATATACTCAACCAAAAGTTCCCATAAGTCCCTGTGACATGCTGGGATGAGCAAACATGGTGTAAACGTTGTGCTATTTGTGCTTTATTGTCTCCATCAAAGCGTGGATCAATGTTTCCCCACTAATGGTGCAACCTTGCTTACTAGAAATGTCCGCTGGGATAAGCTTTGATGGTGCGATAAAGACGTTCATGTTACTCTGGAAAGACTCCAGCGTATACATTTAAGTGCACATAGGGAATACACACACCAGTAAGATAAGAACAGATTTAGCTCACGGATTAGATGCCACACAGATTAATTAAGGCACTCTCCTGTGGGCTAAGGATGGCAATGAGTTTGTTCTGCATCTTTATAAACTGTGTGATGTTGGAGAAATGTCACCTCACAGCAGGAAAGTGGAGTTTACTTTTTACTAAACTGGGAGTTCCTCAACTCTCACTTTATCCTACAGGGAAAATGGACATGTCTGACAGGTGGTTATGATAGGAAGTGTCCTGTTGGTCATTTTGTGCACCCTGGAGTCTAATCCTTGCAATCCCACTTTAGTAAAACATGTATAGATGATGAATGACTGGATGATGGATGGATCTTCCACTTACACTCTTTCTTGATCTTCTCTGACACGAGGAACTCGTCTCTTTCGATGGACGGGGCATAGTTACTGCCAATGACTCGCACGGCATACTGGAACTGGTGGGCAACGTCAACTGGAAATAGCATCCAATACAAACACAAAACATTTTGAGAGGATGTAAATATGACTATGAGATGATGACTGTGATTACTTTATGCAATCTGAAGGTGGTGTAAATGCACAATATGATTATTTAAAGATATGACGTGAAGCCACTGTTGACAAGCAGATGATCAGACTGACATCTGTCTTTGCTGCCATCTCTCATCACACATACTAAGCTGCATCCTGCAGGGGCCTGCAGCTAGCTGCACACCAGTGCATCCCACCGCCGTGCACACCGATCCAGCTACGTGGATGCACGTAGAACACACATACATCAAAAGAGGTTTGTAAATGACTAATAACCGTATATTCAAGCATGCGGCTGCTTCAGTGTGATTTAAACAGTTTTCTACAAGATCCCGTCACATAAACATACCGGGTTGAATCGGGATAAGCCGAGTAAAACGTTTAATCAAGCTTATTAAAGTAAAATGTTAAGCCGAATTAAAAAAAAAAATTCAAATAATACGTGTATAGCTTAAATTCCTGTATGAGACGAATATGATCACCAATAGAGGCGTGAAAGTGTAAAAATATGGTTTTTTGAACGAGGTTCGCTGGAGTGTTGCAGTAGCGCGCAGCATGCTAACGCCGGGCCGATGTACCTTCGCTTTTCCCGGTGATCCGGCAGCACAGGCTCTGGAGGAGCACGTTGGGGGACTTCTGATCCAGGGTTGCCATACTGTCCGCGGCTGACGGTCCGAGGGGTCTCCCGAGAAACGCAGAGATGGAGAAGACGGACTAACTCCAGCCTCCCACTAGGAGCAACGCCATTTTGACAAGCGGAGTCAAGCGAACAACAGTATGGAGACCAATATCTGCTTTTGCCCTTCAAAATAAGAGATAGTCGCTCATTTTAATTTAAACCACACCATAGAAACATCACCAATTCACTCGACAAGAAGCTCTCATATTCCTTTATTGCAAGTATTACCCAGAGAGAAAAATTACACACTTGTAGACAAACAAAAACAACATGATCACCTTATTTCGCGTCATAAATAAAACTTTATATTTTATTTTGAACATTTGAACAGGAGGTAGTAATTCCTATTATGGTAGCTTTATTATTGTGTTTCAATAAAACCCGCCGAAAAGCGTCTCCAGGAAACGAGGAAAGGACCAATGAATGAAAATATTTCCCCCCTGAAACGTGGCGCCTTTAATTTAGGTTCTGATCCTTCTGACCTCAACAAATAATCAGTATTGATTATTTCCAAAGACTGCAGAAATAGTAATTGCACATATAAAGAGTCAACAATTAAATAAATGAATAGATAGATTGATAAAGATTGCAAAAATATTGATACAAACATGTCTTCATTTGAGGTTACAATTTTTTTCATCTTGTAATTATATTATTTATTGAAGCATTCGTGTCAACAAGATCAAAAAACTGGCTCTCACTGCATGTTTTTTCTAAATCATGCTTTTAATTTCCCTCTGATGCCCACTGCAAAATCCAATAGCACCAGAAAAGTACACATTTGAATATATACAGGCTGTATATATTCATTCTTGTCTAATTTTGTACTTATGGTGTTCCTGCATTTAACTAATTATAATAGTTAGATATTACAACAGAAGATACGTTTGTTTTATTGTCAGTTTTATTCCCCTAAAATTGATTGTTGTAAAATGTGTATTACAGATGGATGGATAGATAGATAGATAGATAGATAGATAGATAGATAGATAGATAGATAGATAGATAGATAGATAGATAGATAGATAGATAGATAGAAGTAGGAAAAAGTAAAATTTATGTAATCCTCTCTCTTTTCCAATATTCAATAGAATTACATTGTAATTATCTTTATGTGGTAAGAATATATAGGGTCATATAATTTAAATATATACATTACCAATTTCATCTACTATAACTATATGAATATATCTAGAAACGCACATACAACATACACACATCTATATATAAGTCAAATATAACATTTGCGGATTCAATACAGTAAAATACAAGAGAATAAAAAATTAATAAATTAAAAATGAGGTATACTTCCAATGTTAAACAGATTAATGTTATGTATTGAGCTGATGTCAGGTAGTTTCATTCCATGGTAAAGTTTCATTAGCTGCAGCATCGGATTAAACTAATCAATATCCTGTAATTAGCCAAAACACACCCGGTCAATTACACGGCAGAGTGCGCACGCGCACACCTCCCAGCCACAGGCACCACCTGGCCGCTCGTGACGTCACTGGGAGAAAAGCTCCCGCGGCCAGCTCGAGGAGAAGATTACCGGTCCACGCGCAGAGCCGGAGGGAGGAGGGGGAGGAGGAGGAAGAGGAAGAAGAAGAGAGAGGGAGAGAAAGTCATGGACACAGGAGGAGAGTTAAAACTGAAATAAATATCTGAAAGAAGACTGTAACAAGAAGGAAGGACACGATGGGGATGGATTTCAGCACCCTGCGGACCCTCATCAGCCGATATGTGAGTTTGACAAAAAACGAAACACTCTTCTTCTTAAATCTATTAACAGAACATATGAACTTTGATTATCAGCGCTGGTTTCACATTCCGTCACCCGGGTTAAGTTTCTCCTGGAGAAAGAAAACAGTTTATCTCTCGCTCCAAAAACATCCACTTTATTTGCCGTCATTGCAAGTTTGCTTGTTTTTGCTTTTTTGGGTTGCTTATCAACAACTCACCTTTTAAAAGAACTAAACGTGTTTGTTTATTATTGGTTAGAGTTGGTTTGTTGATTGAATTGTTGCACATTCAAAGTATAACATCGTGATAATAATGAATTGCAGCAACTGTGCTGTTACAAAATCATAGAATGTGAAACACTGTTTTCATGTAATATAATGAATACCTGGATTATTTTCAAGCTTTAAGCACAAAATGTTCACAGAAACCAAAACTAATTTAGCACAGTGAATGCTGCACTCAGAAACATTCACAAAGGGGTTTTTATGTAGTTTATCACATCTCCAATGCTTTCTATTAACACAATTATAGAAAAATATAGACTTGTAACTACACAGATTTGACCCGTGTTTAATTTCTACCTCTAAATTTTGTGCATTTAAGAAGCAAAAAATAAAAAGGCTTTATTTAGATTAGACTACAAACTTGAAAGTGTGTCTGCTTTGGACGAAGCACACGCTGTTCCAACTCGCACGCTTTCACCTTTTAATAAGCAAAGCAGATCTGCAGGTGAACAAGTGAAAGGTGGAGTCTCTGCACAGGATTACCACTGAACAAGTGTCGGCTTCATCGTGACCCAACACGCAGAGAAATGTGGGAAAACAGCAATCACCGGCCGTGATCTCGACGTTACCACTCACTGTTGTGTGCTCTCTCTCTCTCCCTCTCTCTCTCCCGCTCTCTCTCTGTGTTGACTTGCAAATGGAACATGAATTATGTAATCCAGTTGTTTTCTCCCTGCGAGTCAAATCGATGGGCTGCGCAGAGAAGAGGAGCAGCCGGTCTATATGGATGTGGGTTGCATTAGAGGCTCCGACAGTAATGTGTTTGACAATAATCCAGACTCCCTGCTCACACGAGAGTTCATACCACCCGGCTCCATGATCAGCTGAGGCTTAGACGCAGCCTCCCAACTGTTGCAGATAGCTGATTAAATAACCCCCCTCCTGCT
>OMNM01049740.1:0-10657 GCA_900302745.1 Parablennius parvicornis | reverse complement strand
TCCTCCTGCCTCTACGACGGCTGCCACTCAGGTGATTTCTTGATAAACCAGAAGATAGGCTCATTTTGAAAACATCTTTTTTTTTTTTTTTTTTAGAAGGGCCACATCCTGAAGCATCTCGTAGGATCTCAGTTCAACTGGATCAGATTATTAATAGCAGAAGAACCTTTAAATTAAGACGACTGAATGCTCTAATTACAAAGAACTTCTAATCCCCGAGTCTGAAATCCTCTTCACCACAGCGATTCTCTTCAGATTTATTTCAGCAAATCGTTGATGCTCGTGCTGCTAATGCTGCTTTGTGGTTAGTTTTTTAACTGCCGCGTCAGCAGTTTGTTTCTAATCTTTGTGTGACTGTTTCAAGTGATGCATCGTTTTTGCCTTTTTGTTTCAGATTTACGTGGCGACATTCTGAAATGAAGAGTTTTCTGTTTTCACTTTCACATTGTTGTGTAAACGGGGCCAAAGTGCTGTTTTATCTCACTCAAACCACCAGGAAGCGAAATTGTTTAGTTTTTACATTTTTCTGAAATTCATCCTCGTCCCATTTCTCCGGACTGGATCGCTGGCAGGCCGTGTTTTTTTTTTTTACTCTGTTGGTTTCAAACATCAACATTCATACACATAAAGAGATTTGGTATTTTTAGCACAAATAAATCATGATATGTTTTACCTCAGGAATTGATCCCTGTAATTAAACTGTCACATGTTCCATTAATTAGCTTCTGTGCCTTGTACAATAATTAATATTGATATGAATACATTTGCAGAATAATTACAACAGCCGAGGGAACTTATTTACAGGTAAACTCTCATACAGCTGTAGAGAAACATCTAATTATGAACACACAGATTGTACTTTCTGATTGAGAAGTTATGCTGTAAAATAATTTACCAGTCTACGGCTAGTGAAGTAATTCTATTGCTGGGTAACTAGTAATTCTCAGTAACTCACACAAATATATGAATATAATCTATCGACCTGTGTGAGACTGATGGCAGCTTCAATCTACCTCCAAAATGCGACATTATTAATGATTTGATTAATTAGCAGAGCAATTTAACCTCCTGAAGAGAAATTAATTACGGTATATTATCATAAAAATACAGCGACTGCTTTAATGATGAAAAACGACTGTGTGTCAAACTTTCCACACTTAACAAACCTGCTGGTGTAAATGGATTCAGTGTGTTCTGCGTTTCTATCAGTCAGTGTTGCCGTGACGGCAGATTTCCATCCTTTAAAATTAATTTACAATTAGACGTCGCACAGTGCTCCGCACATACATGATCTCTCGCTTGACCTCGTTCACTCGTTGGATTTCTTCATCATTCTCCGGGAGTAGTGGGGACTCAAAGAGGAACTACCACTGAAAAGCGCAAGAATGTTTTAGCTTAATTACAACATGTGGGTTAGAACGAGTCATGCTTATTTTTTTCAATCAATGTCACGGACCCCGACGAGGCTTCTCGTCCCGTGGCTTTAGTTTAACAAACTGTACAGCCGCGTATTTCTACATGCAAAAGTCTTATTTTCACTTGCTTTTGTGGTAAAACTGCAGAATGCAATGCTGCATATGTTTACATCCCAAGTTACATGAATTTTTTATTTTTATTTTTTTTTGGTCTTCTTTTAATAGCAGATAAAAGCCCAGAGCTCCTCGGGAAAGGAAATGAGCACAGCATGTAATTAAACGTTCCTTCCTCATACTGTTGATTATTCTGTCAACACGTATTAATTGAAGAACGTTTATGGTGCATTTGTCAGAGCTGGATTTAAATGGCAGTTTGAACCTGATCAGACAGGAAAATTAAGGAGCCATCCGGCGGAGATAAAAGCTGGGTTTTTTTGTTGTTGTTTTTTTTTTTTTTTTTTTTATGTTGTTGTACGTCTAATAACTGAAGGCAAACCACAAACAAACAAACTCATTTTTGGAGTTGTTACGATTCTCAATATCCACTTTCCCTTCTTGAAAAACAAATTACAACAATCTCATATTGTCATGAAATAATTTGTTCACATTAGCAGAAGTTTATTTTTAATTGACTGAACTGCATTCAGGCAGGACGTTGCATCATAGCTCAATGAAACAAAGAAAAGCAGGACTGCAGCACATGGAGAGTGAAACTAAACGCTTCAGGCTAATTAACGAACTGTATCGGTGATTTCTCCAGCGTGGGTTGATGTTCAGAGCTTCTAAAATCTGGAGGATTTCAGGGTTAACAGTTGTAAATCAAAGTCATGGAGATCAGTCGCTTTGTGTCCCAGAGCTACAAAACCTGTAGTTCACTTTGTAATTTCCTTTTATGGCCATCAACTTTGCTCAACGAAACGCAATCTTCTTTCTCATCCAAACATGAACCTGAGTCCATTTTCTGTACACGCTGATAAAAAAAAAAAAAAAAAAAAAGCCATATATGTACACATGTGTATGTGTGTAATAAAACCTTTCAAATCTTCATTTCGCTCAACAGTACTGATGTTCCAAATCGACAACTGGCTTTTTCTCACAGCCGGTGCAAAGACAATAAGGGAAAATCCTCCTCAAACACTTTCTCTTTGTCCTTTTATCCCCGGCACTCCTGATTGGCCGATGAGACGGAGCTCTGATCAGCTCACAGGTGGAATCAATCTCCCTTCAATGGAGCCGAGGAAGATTCAATGGTTCAAAGACACGAGAAACAAACAAAACATTCAAGAGCATCCTTTCCTTTTTCCTCCAAAATAAACCTGATTGTTTGTCTGTGCACGTCCAAAACAACATTTTCAAAAAATATACAATTCAACAGACGTGCAAAGGAAAATCTACCACGATGAAAAGTAGCTTCATGACAGTCACAGTCAAAGGCTGCAGGAAAAAGAAGAGCGGCGCCTTTAGGACGGCTGGAAATATCACATTAATGTAAGCTGATAAAAGTCGTGTGTGACTGAAGCTTGAGTTGATTTGCGCGTCGTCTTCAAACATTCTAAAACGTTTCCAGACACTGCAGACAGATGATGATCTTGAAAAGAAAACCAATATTCCATATTCATGAGGAAAAATCGTTCAACCTTCGGTACGTCATCAGTTTCCAGGTGTGTGGATGAAGATCAGTTTGGTTTTTTTTTTTTTGGTTTTAGCGTTTTGCGTTTACATGACAACATTTTGAAAATGATGTCGATGTCCAAGTTGGATTGTTATTACGGTGACTGTCAAAATAAAACTACCAAGTCCCAGGAGGATAACGTCGTTATTGTCCATCTACTGAGCATGAGCAGAATAACCATTTCCGCCGTTTCCACGGAGACAGTAGCCTGGCGTTGTCATGTGAACAGATCCCAAAACGCTATGAGAGTTTTCACATTATCAGATGTGGAGATAAAAAGGAAATGAAAAGCGTGATTGAATGAGGGATGATTCACCACGAACCAACGCCAATTGAACCGAATTACACCGCCTGATAACATCTATATGGTTTTGTTCTTCTTTAAGGTCTAATATCTTCTGCCTTCTAACAAGCCATAGACGAAACAGGAACACAAGATACTCAAATAACTGACACAAGTGTGGATTTATTTTCTTTACATTCTGTTCTAAGTTTTAATGAAAATGAAAATTGTTAGGATGTTGCCACTGACTGAAGATGAAAGCTGTTTTCTTAATTTTGCCGAGGGGATCAATAAAGAAGACTTTCTTCTTTCTTTCTTCTCGCTCTGCGTGTTAACTGAGGCATACAAAATACAAACAAAATAATCAGATTTGTGCTTCTTACTATTCCACACGTACAGCTATTTTTGGTGATTCCTCCGTTGACATTTTTCCCCTTTTGTCGAAAATAAATATTAAAACACATGAAGAATAATTACAAATATCTTGTATTCTCAGAAGAAAATCAATTCATATTTTTCAAACGTGGGATGATTTGAGTCGCCTGCTTGCCCTGAATGAAACGGTCGTTCCTCTCAGCGATGACCTTCATCCTCGATGGAGAGCTCTGATGTTGGCTGCAGTGCACGAAAGTTCACCAGGTAGATGGAAACCTGTGCACCTGTCACTTCCATCTGGTTCATCCTCCGTCTACGCTCGACTTACAGTTGTAGCATCCAGTCGGTCATGACGTCTGGACTCTCCTGGGACGGAGAAGCCATCCCATAACTGGAGGGCCGGAGAGTCTGAGCTGCATTCGTGTCAAAGCCAACTTCACTCATACGGTGACGTGTTCCCGACGTCTACTGCTGAGCATGCACTGCTAACAAAGGTCGCATTTATGCAACGCTTTCAAGTGAAAACGCAAAACTTCCGATGCGTTTTGGGGTTCCGTTTCCACGACTACGCTGCTCGGAGTCACTGGAAATGAAACGTTTTGAAAGATATTGTACTCTAAAGGATTTATCACATATAGACTGTAGTTCTTCTGCACATGCTCAGTAGATAGAGAATAACAATGTTTACGTCATGACTCCAAGTCCATTTTCTCCTGGACGAGGTACTTTTATTTTGACATTGACCGTAATAATCCAATTTGGCCGTCATTCCATGCGAAAGTCTGTACTCCCACTGTTAATGTTTATAGCGTATCATTCATTACAAAACCAATCAACAGCACCTACTGGTGGCCCAACATAAAAACTACAGCTTTTCTGCCTTTTTCATCTAAACTTATATATTTTTCAGAGCATTGAGAAAAGTTTCCTGTTAACAACACAAACGAAAAATGCAGAAACAAACGTTTTTATTCGAAAAGTCGTCGCGTACTCACAATTTTTAGTGTTTATTTCATATAGTTCTCTGTGTGCATGTGTGTGGTTTCATGACAAAAACAAACAACAGCCCCCACAAGTGGCCCTACAGGGAAAACTACATCATTTTGAGAATGTTGCAGTTTAAATGTGAAACTTTTCGGGAACGAAAACCCAAAAACTATGCATTTTTATTTAAAATATAACCGCGTAAATCAGGCTTCAAATATGTCACTTTCCAGTTTGTATTGATATCTGAATATTCTAAACAGATTTAAAACAGTGATTTATTATTAAGGTGGATTTTCCTGTTGCAGGAAAATGGCATCATTGTCAATTACAGTATTTCTCTTTGCAGCCAACAACCCGGAAACCTCACACTCTCGTACCCAAACCATCAAGGAGGTTAACCAAGGAGGCTATCCGTGCAAAGGCTCAGAGGGAGAGTCTACACTTATCTACATTTCTTCTTTCTCACCACTAAAGCCACAAAATATCTTATGATTATGAACAAAGTCATCAAATAAGCCTTTTATTCTCTGAGAAACTGACGCATACACCCATCAACGCAAGACATTTTACTGTAAAGGCTTTTCCATCAACAGAAATTACCTGTGAAGTAGCAACAAAATAAGTGAAAATGCGGGTTTACACGTCACAGTCCGACCCGTTTTCCGACATTATTACAAATTCTGCTTCTTCTTTCCAGAACCACATGCAGTGAGATAATAAACTAACCTTATAGTCCCCCTAAAGCAGAGGCTTTACGGTCTTTATTTACGAACCGAGCAGATGGAGTGCCTCGCATGTCAGCCTTTAATGTTTTCTACCAAAGGTTAAAAACTTTTTACAACTACAGTTTTTACTTTTGTGTGTTTGTTTAGGTCTGTCCAGTGGTTAGGATATATTTATCTACATCTTTAAGCGGCACACATTCATACCTGGGATTCAGTGATGTTTTGGACAGTGGGAGGAAGACCTCACACATGCATAGGGAGAGAACAGAACCAGAAAGAATTCTGTGCCCAGAAAACACTGAAATGAAGGTTTGGTTGATGCTGTTTCCAGCTTTCATTGGGCAACAGGCAATATGGATCCAAGACAGGTGCAAACAGAGACTGAACGCAACACTCCAATCACTCGAATGAACCTGGAAAACATGTTTCTGTACTGTGGAAAGAGCCACTGTGCAGAAAACATTCTGCACTGAAATGCCCCAAACCTGACCACTAAACTAACAAGCTTCAAATTTAAACTTAAATGTTTTTCTTTTGTTGTGGTGTAGAGTATACGTCAGTGGAAACAAACAATTTCTTCAGGAAAATTTCAACAATCGCAACATCAAATCAATTCTAATGAAACCTTGAGGTGCAAAATACAGTGAAATGTCATTTTTTAAAAACCCTCCTATCGTCCAGTGTTGTGTTTTGTTGCTACTCTCGAAAATTTTCCATTGTTGTGTATTCATTTGAAATATTTCGACGCAGCTGGAATGAGATGTCCACGCAGCAAAATCTAATAAAAAACTATATTTCTTTCTTTTTTCTCCATCCACACTTCTGAGGATAGACACACTGTTGAGACTCCAGCAAAAGTTAATATGTTTACAGTAACAATGTTTTATTTGTGTTTGTCTGTTTTAACACGCTCATACTTCTTTTTCCATGCTGTCACTTTTTATTGTGTTAAGTGGATTATGAATAAATCAAATATTAAAAACAGAGAGATTCATAGCAGACAGTAAACTTGTGGATCAATCAGTTTCCCTTGATCCTGTTAAAGTCTCCTCCTTCCAGCGATTTCATTCCTTGAAGCAGAGAAACAACCGGTGCAGTACAGTAGGTGTTTAAATGGAAAACAAATCTTTGCGCTGCAGAGAAATAGTGACTTGTATCGTCTGTGGCCACAGCGTATTACCCTCCGACGACACACAAGATAAAGTATTTAACGAGTTGTGCAGGGCCTCGGGTTCAGTGACAGAACAGCGCGGTACCTTCCAAGGCAGACGCAGGCAGACACTTTCTGCCCTAAGAACAGCCATGACACACTCTCCAATGGTCTTTCATGGTCTCCAGCTCCATAACCTTTCCCTCTCCGAGCGCCCGAGGAGGAGGGCGAGCTTGTCGTGTTAACAGCTCCGAGTTCAACCGTATGCCAGCCCCCAAAAAATCAAAAGGCTCAGAATCAGAGCACGTGCAGGTGGCCTCTGATACAACTCCACCACTGCAGCTCCCAAACTGTAACAGAATAATGAATGGTTGAGGGTTTATTTCTGGAATTCTCTGAAGATTTACAGGATGGAGTATTCAGAAGGTCAATCTGTGTGATTGTGTATGTGTGTGTGGATATTTACATGCAATGTTGAAAGAGAAGGATTCCTATGGCGTGTTTGGATTGAAAGCTTGTGTGTCAATAATTGTTTACCAAAGTGAGGTCGAGAACTTCTTATTGGGGTCACTAGAGGTCACGGGGGTCACAGGGAGGCTCGAGGCTCAACTGCTCTGAAGCCCCGTTTACACAACAACTGAGAATTTGAAAATCTTCTTTGCGTTTTGAGCGTCAGTTTACACAACAATGCTCAAAGACACTGGAAACTACATTTTTTGGGAAACGCTTGGACTGTCTCCGTGGAGACAGGGACAGGCACATGTAGCCCTGTGTAAAAAGACACTGATATTTCATGAAATAATTTTAAAATGCGTAACTAGTTAATTAAATCCGAAAAACAGAACCGGTAAGTAATGTTTTTTTTTTTTTTTTTAAACTTTACGAATATCCTGGTTGAAATAGATTCAGAACCGTCTACCTCTGAGGAAAAAGCTTGTTGGAGATAAAATATAGTTCATATGAAGAGTTTTAAAGTAAAGTTTTATGGTTTTTCAAACGTTTTTTTAGTTGTGCACCCTAACTTGTTTAAAGGTCTGAACCTCACCCTTATGGACGATCTAACAGCAAATTGAAGTGGTTCCCTCTGCTAAAGGGGGCGGGACTAGTGACAGAGTGGCAGGTGGAAAGAAAAGCCCTGGTAGTGAGGAAACAGAGCGGAGAAGAGCTTTTCAGTTCATGTTGGAAGGTCGACTACCTCTGGACTCCTGATTAACTTTCTCCGTGACCTGCAGAAGGAGATGGACATTGAGGACGGGGGACGGTTGGATGAAGGACGGCGGCCCTGCTGTTTCTGATCCTTCTGCTTACCAATAAAAATACAAAACACTTGAAAAGTTGTTGTGTAAACAAGGATTGCTCATCAGAATTCATTTGCACATGATAAAGAAAGGCATAAAAAGACACATCTGGAGCAGACTTGGCCGCTGCTATTACCTCGAAGGCTCCTGGTTTTGTATTTTGTTGAACGAAGGCCTTTCTGGCACTGTTTGGCTTCACTGTAAAGCTTCTCTGAAGCAGATTGAACAGGGAGCATTTCTCTCAGGCAATCTGGGGGAGAACTGTGAAGTGGCACCGTCTTTGTCGGATTCCCAAACGTCCTTCCTGCTTCGACATATTGCTGAAATGCACCTTTGCTGTTCGGTGGAAGTCTGCAGCCACTATTCTGTAATTTCAGGCACACATGAGACAGAGTAATGCTAATTGCTTGTTTGTATCCCGCGGAGCACCTGTGTGGAGGCATCTGCATCAAATGTACCTTCATGCATTCAGTCATTTCCTCCATCTGTGTCTACATACAGATTCTTTGGGACATCAATAGAAAGTCCTCAAACCAGAAAACCCTTTTCCTTCAGACACTACTCTCCGTCGAGGTGCCCAAACTGCTATTTTTCTGATTGAAGACAATGCTCCCCGTAGCATAATGCAGCTAATTTGGGTATGAAACGCAGAGCGTCATGTCTATAGGTTCACAAGTCCCATCTGCTGCTTCAGTGAGCGCCACCGTCAATGGAGGCGTTCTGGGTTTTCTCTCTTCATCACATCAGAAATTAGAGTCTCGACTGTAGCTCGTGCAGTGAATTGCTTGAGCTCGGAAATAACCCAGAGAGTCTGAGCACCGGCGTCTCGTCAGATATACAGAACGCATGGAGTATCAGCAGCACCTGCTCCTGCCATGAAATAGACTGATAAGGTGAAGGTTGTGATCTTTAATTGATTTCACTCCGGTTTCGCTCATGGAGGGAGATGAAGATAGAATCTTTTTTTTTTTTCCAGTTTGGTGTCTGAAAAAAAAAGAAAAAAAAGAGGGTAAGGTTTGTGAGATTTGTTAATATTTTGTGCAGCTGAAATAATAATATAGAGATATGTAGACTGTTACAGACAATAAATCTTCCACTTATGCTTCATTTTTGCCTCAAACATCTACCAGAGTATAGAGGTCATACAAATAACCTTACGAGTGCTGTTTGATTGAAATATATCAACTCACTCAGGAAATGCACACATATGGAGAACATGCAAACTCCACACAGAGAGGCTCTGAGCTTATTTTTTACTAGTTTGAAACCGCCACTGTGCTGAAGTGTCTCTGTGAATTAGTTGTGTTTGCAGGAAAGTTATGAATTCTTATTTTGACATTACGTGTGTCACGTCTGTTTTCATTTTGAACGGCATCCGTTTGATGCACTTTATTTCTCAATTTGTTTCAAGTTGTCATAAAAAAGTCAGAGATTAGGATTAAATGCTGGACACATGAACACATAATTAACCTCTTATGCATAAGATATGTGTAATTTATTGGCTGTTATCACGGATGAATAAAGCACATATAATATAGATGGATGAGTGTTTGTGTGTTTTATAAAAAAAATAGATAAAAAAAAACCCATATTCACTGTTTTTCAGCTGTTTTTCATTAGTACCAACTATTCATGTTTCTTTATTTGCTAAAGCCTCATTAGTTTCTTATTTTGGTCCTTGCTCACCAGTTATAACAAAATAAATCAGCATAACAATGAAGCAGGGAAGCTGTGTTTTCATGGACTCCTTTCTTTTTGCTCCATTTGCTTTTAAAGTCAAACTTTTAATGATGGTTTTACGGTCCGTCCATCATTTATGGACACTCGGTCTCACTCGGGGTCACTCAGCTGCAGGAGCCGATCCGAGCCGACGGTGGGTGAAAGACCTGGACATCTAGTCCAGGTTCAGACTGTAGGGCCAATCTGTCACAAAGAAAACCTCATATGTGCACAGGGAGAACATGTAGACTCCACCGAGGCTTCCTTGTCCATCACTGTGTTATTTCTTACCATTTACTCTGCTGCAATGTGATATGATTCAAACTCTTAAAAACCAACCAGTACTATTTTTTTTTCATAAAGATTCAGAGTAATAGGATTTGGAAATAATGTTTTTTTTTTTTTTTTTTTTTTTTGTTTTTTTGGAGGCTGACAGCCAGACCTGATTTTTAAATAGTGATCTTTGCTTCTCAGAATATTAGTTTCAGTTCCCACGATGACATTTTTTCCTCACCATTATCCTTAAAAAAGAAATGTGAAGGTAGCCCACAGAGATACCGGCACAAAGGGATGAACAGATGAGCTGAGTAAACAAACAGGCACACATCTTCCACCAGATAAACAAAAAAAAAAAAGAAAAAAAAGAAAAAAAATACAATGCTTTTGCACCATATAACATCACGTTAAGAGTCGTCGGCTTTGAGAGATAACAAAAGATTCTCCCGGCTGTAAGCAGAGATTGCTTACTGTATAAAACAAACAAATCAGCCGGCAGAGTGTGCCGCATGACATCTTTGTGGACAGCCTCATTATGTCTAATTCATCGCACAAACACAGTGCTTCATATTAAGCCTTCCAAAAGGAAAAGTGTAGTGGTTGCCGCTCGCAGAGAAGCAGCGTGAACAGACTCTTTATACACCAGATGCACCCTCCAGTGAATAGGGACATAATCAGTGAGATGTCCCTCCCTGCGCACACTTTCTTTCAACTGCACCATCTGGCAGATGCTACAGGTGGTTCAGAGGGAAGTCAA
>OMNM01049737.1:0-10058 GCA_900302745.1 Parablennius parvicornis | reverse complement strand
TCATTAATTAGATTCATCATAATGTGTGTGCACATGTGGCATGGAAAAGAAACACAGGATGAATGGATGGATGGATGGATAGAGAGAGAGAGAGAGAGAGAGAGAGAGAGAGAGAGAGAGAGCGAGAGAGAGAGGTGAGAAGAAGGGGAAATGTAAAATTGAGGGTTGAGGGAGACAGAAAAGTGTGAAGGAGATGAAGGATCCACAGTGCGGTTAGAGTAGGGGGGTCTGTGTTGCAGGGACATGTGTTATCTCTGGGTGCAGAGGTCTTTGTTTGCAGGGCAGAGAGGTATAGATTTCCTCTCCATGTCAGCGCCTTTATTTAGGGCTCAGCACAGAGGGGACAAAAGCAAACTAATCCACTACTGAATCAGGATTAATATTCAAGCTGCAAATATTAATTCAGAGCCAAAAGGAGGAAATGCAAAATGTGTCAAAATACTCTAACAAATAAAGAACAAAACAGCCAGAGATCCTTGACCAGAAATTCCTTCCTGAGTCTTTCATATGAGTGCATTATTTTTCCTGGGTCCTACAGTCTCGTCTCAGCATTCTGTTTGATTTCTGTATTAATCTTCATAATGATTTTCTATAGAGGAGTGAGAGCTGGGGGAAGCTGAAGAGCTGCATGTTGTTTTTGGCTATTCTCCTCACTAAGCTCTGGATTTAAGATCTGGATTTGAATATTTATGATAGAAAATAATGGAGGTTATAAAAATAAGTCCCTGCAGAGCCGGGCTGTAAGTTATAGGGGTAAGCAATGCCTCCCACATCAAAGACGCCTGGAGATGTTGGCCAGTAGTCTGATGCCTGTTAAAGCCTATAGCTTCCAGCCCAGCAGAGAGCGGTTCTGCTGAAGACGAATGATCCAAAAGTGTCACTCACTCACTCAGAGCTCACAAGCATGCAACATTTAGTAGAATTTAACTTATTTAGTTGGATTTGGTCTTTGTGTAGCTCGAAACAACAAGAGAAAACAAACCTGCCACCAGGGTGAGATCGTTTGACTCGTTTCACATGTACTGTGACTCACTGTGAGATTGAAACAAGTGACAGTATTTGTAACTGACAGGCGGGTAAGTCCTCCAGTTTCAACATAATATCACTTGATCCAAGAAAATGTTTTAAACATGCTGGTTTGCATTTGAAACAAGTGACTCTTTGCCATCCATTTGCAGTTTTTGGTTTTTCATAGACTACTTGGATGTTAAGATTGAGTGCCGGTTTTGTTTTTTTTTGTTTTTTGTTTTTTTGTTTTAATGTTTTTTTGGGAGAAGTGTGGTGCTTCAATGTGCTGTGCTTCTCTTCTCTCTAATAATTCACTTGCCGGTCCCAACAACTGGAAAGTTTAAAGTGTACATTTACAGTTTTACCCAGGCTGTTGGGAGATTGAATATTTGATGTACACTCATTCTGTTATTGCAGCAGTTCATGGCTGTCACATAATCTTTTAATTCTTCATATCGTACAACCTAACATAATTTTGATTAACACATTAAATATGTAACCTGCCAATCACACAGGACTATGATAAAGAGAGAATAAAGTTTTTACACTGGATTACTGCTTTAAGTCTAAACAAGCTAGCGTGCAAATCCATACCACACCCTTTTGAGAGAGTGCACACATACACACATGCAAGCACATTAATCCCACACTAGGGGGTTCAGGCCTGTTGTATACCAGAAAAAAACAACAAAAAAAGAAGCACTGTGATGTTCAAAGGGGCTTCACAGAGGCTCTAACGTTGATAAGGTCTAATGTAATGAGGGACTGTAAACTTCTTTTGTACATGGCAACATAATGTGAAAGGTCATCTTATCTTAATCCTCAAATCTGCAGCATACAGACGTGTGGCCCCATTTCATGAAGTTAAAGAAATAATCTTGAAGACCATTCTGAAGACGGCCCTTATTATCTTCTCCACAAGGCCCAATCAGAAGATGTCATTAGAGTGTACTATGAATGCACTGTAAGGAATGATTATTTCTCCTTTCTAATCGGCCCCAATCATATCATAGAATCAGCTGGACTGTGCGCTCATGGTGAGAAGCTTTATTATGTCCAGTGATTAATCATCAAGCACTACCTTATCCCTCTTAGACACACAGCCCAGCACTTCCTTGGTTCACAGAGGGAAAATGGGAAAACATCACCTTCATCAGCATGGTGCTTACCTGATTTTTCATACTATTTAGTTCACCCTTACCATCAGCCCGATACAGTAAAATGTTGTTGTGTATCGTTTCAGGGATGTGATCATGAACCCGTCATTCATTAAAGCTCTATGTAGCACGTAAGCAGTGTTTGGAAAGCAGTGCAACTTATTGTTATGTTTAGCTAAATTTTTTCCATTTCATCGAGTATCCCTGAATGTGATACCACCCTGATTTGAGTTAGAATTTTATTTTGGTAACTTTTTGATCTGTTTCAATCTCCTATCTTCAATAACTGCCAACAAAATTATTGTTTTTTTTTTTTTTTAGTTGACCTAAAAAAAAGAAGCAGTGTGTCCATGAATTCAAAACAAATCGAGAACAGATTGTATATAGTCCGGAAGAAGGAGTCACTATCATATTTTGTGAATTAATGCAGGTCACAAAGGTTATTGTCTCATGACCAAGTTTGAGCAATTTGTTGTAGAATAATCCTTTGTTCTTTACTGAGAGTGTGTCACATGTAGACAGATTGTGAAATATTTATTCCTTGACTGCAGATCATTTTAGAGTGTTATTGTTTGTTTCGTTTTGTATTCCACCCCTAATTTGCCTGTGGTACAGTTTTCCGGGGAAGTCTAACAAACACACATCAACTTTAACAAAGGTAGACTATCCTGTAGCCTTAATTAGAAGAAAATTGTAAACAAACGCACGCCTTTCTTTTTCGGATTATCTATACTTTATGACTGAATGTTTGAAGTTATGAGGGTTTCTGAATCAGCATTGCTCGAGTGCCGTTCTTATAGGACATTGTTGTCTTCAATTATTTTCAGTTATATTCCCGTCTGTAAGAGGCAGAGGATCATTTATTATTTAAAGATGCAATCGTTACTGTTTATCTGGGATTTTTTAAACCGGGTTATCTTTTCACATAGTTTTTTTGATTAAACGGAACAAAGTGTAATAAAATGCAGTTTCAAATAGATGCTTGTCTCTCCAGTGCAGGAGCTCATCTGCCATTATTGTGATTTAATATGAACAGTGCCAAGCAGCTGCCGAGAGACGAGATCTAACGAGCATCAGAAATGCTTTAGTATGTACATAAAGGGTTTCGAACGGAGCTAGTACAGTCACACAGACACATATTCTGTAGGTGCTGACGAACAATCTCATATATCTTTAACCATATGTATTAGATCTGTAAAGATGGCTGAGTGAAAGATTCTCAACTAACTTTTTCAGTGGGATTATTTCATTTTCATGGAAAAAACTAACAATATAAACAATTGCTTGCTGCATTCATATTGGGAGTATATAACCAAATACCACACAGTTTATAGCAAATGGGTAACAGTTCATGTTGCATTAATTTGCATGGGCAGATATTTTGAATCCAGGTTTACTGTTTTTAAACAAACAGCCAACTCTCACACTGAGCATAGTGAAAGTGCACCTCTGTTGTTGTTCAATACATCTTACTACCGCATCCTTTGTTTTATTACTCAATAAAAAAGTCATGCACATCCTTTCATCCCCAAGTGAACCCTGAGAATGTAACTTTTTTTTTTCCCCCAGGTTTGAACACCAGTCATAGATCTGCTACTCTATCTCGCTGTTCTTACACATGTTGTTCTTTTAAACCCCAAATCCCCACAACTCTTGTTCTGTCTCTGTTGCGGTCACTGGTATCCACTGACCGCACCATCACTCTTGTTACTTCCAATACTTAACTTTACACTAAAGCCTTTGCCCCCGAGACCCTAGTGTTGGGAGATTAGTCCAGGCTCAGCTGAAGTAGACAAACTGCAATCAATACCTGATATCAGCAGTCCTCCTGGGTCAAGCGACCTTGGTGTATGGCACCTACGGCAATTCTAGTAAGGTCCTTATAGATTCTGGGTGCCTGACCCCTGACGACCTGGGCAGATAAGGTCAGTCTGGCCAGAGTGACCTAGCGCCAAGAGGCCAGTGTCCAGTCAGTCTGGCTGTCCCATAATGAAGTGGTCAGTATTGCCTTTCTGTCACTCAGCAATTACTGGGAGAGATATGGAGCCATAGATAGGTGCTGAATGCACACAGAGGCAGTAGTCACAGAATTACATTCATGAGGCGAAGGACCGGTAAAGTGACATGTAAATTACTCTAATATAGACTGGTAATGACTGAGACAAAGATGGATCGAAAGGAGTCAACTTCAGCTGAACTGCTTAACATGTGGACGGAGGTTCAGGACAGACTATTGGAAAGCTCATGATGTATAGCTGACTTTTATAAATTAGAATATCTGCACCCAAAAAATACAATTGGTTAAAGTAGCAACACAATGTCATCTCCCTTGGAAGTTGATGTAATTTTAAAATATATATTTTTAAAATAAGAATATACGTTTCAAATGATTCAATTCTATCTCCACTGCAGATTATTTTACCAGACATAATTTTGCACTGATCACTACTGAGACCCTGGTGCTGTATTATGGATTATCAGTCTAGAACAAACCTTTGCAGGCAGTGTTTTGAATCTATCACCTGCACAGGTGTAACCTGTTGAAGAAGTGACCACCATAGAAGCCGAACAGATGTGTGTAACAATGTTTCTGTCGTGTCCTCTTCCTGCCCTCTGACACAGGTCAGGGGCTCACAAATCCCCAAAGCCATCCAGCTGCTGCCATCACAGAGTCTGTGCATTTTTCTGTCTGCTAACTATTTAGTTGTCAGTGATTTGGTTAAGTGGAATTGACTTTTATCTGCGCTGTGCTGTGGGGCTGCCACTGGCAATTCTGAATCCCCCTTTCTCCGCTCACAGTTTAGTTTGGTGTCACATCCAGCACATTGCTATTGGCAGCTGAGCCAGGCCTAATCAATAGCCCAGGTCAGGGATGGCCCGCGGCTCTGCTGTGGGTGGGCTATTGATCCGACACACACACTCCCACAGGTCGCCCTGACAAACTAGGAAGTCGTGGCCTTAGACGAAGAGAGAGATGACAAATTAACAGCATTGCAATCTGTCTGCTGTAACTACTGACAAAACCATTATCATGGAAATTATTTATTTATTGATTAGCAAGAAATATACTGTATTCTCCCCAGTACCCACAGCTTAAAATAATCATTATTCATATTATCATCTTAAATAGAAGTAAGCAGATTCTGAGAAGCTGAGCCCACTTCAAAATCAAGACCAAGGGAAACACAAAACACTTTGATCTTTATGTCCAAAGTAACCACACATGACCTTCACCTCCTTTCTGCCTCTCTGTCTCTTCTCTTTACATCAATCTTTCTCTCTTTCTGCTTTGTGTATTTTCTGTTGTCACTCTATCAGACCTGTGGCCAATGAGCAAAAGTGTGGTTATTTTTGTTGCAGTTTTAAATGTGACTCCCCAAGCTCCTCATCAGCACCACACTAAGAACTCTTGGGAACAATTAAACATGGGCTTTAACTCAAGTCTAACCACAGAGGTAAAAATAATCGCACAATGTTTCCAAATGGAGGTGGCTTCAAAAGAACTATTCAGTTATCACAAGCTGTCTGCCTCTCCCGTCTGTATTCCCAAACTAAATCTCTGTCGCTGTGGAACTATTGGAACATATGACAAGCATATTTACCCAGCTTCACAAACCAGGCCCATGTGGAATTCAAAGCCTTTTTTTTACATGCTCTTTTTTCATTGCTGGAATTGACAGTTGAATAAATATGTATTGTCTATGAGACTTTGTTGTCATATACTGAAGATCCTCTGCAGAACAGGCAATTATATATGCTATTACAGGAATATGTCTTGTTCCGGTTACAGGGAAATTAAGTTTCTCTGGAAATCTTTTTCATTTTTCATTCTAAAAGTCGTCAGCGGAATGAGAAGAAAAATTACTCACAGCAGTTCATTTGCTATTAAATGTAATTTTGAAATCACAAGAGGTTGTCCTGCTGTAGTAGCATACAAATAATTATAGATTAATTTTGTTGACTCTAAAAACAGCTGATTAATTTTGAAGTCTTGATGGAAGTCATATAGCTCTGGTTTGCCTCTCCTAGAACACATTTATTATGTGCTAATATTTCCCGGATGAGGTTCAGAAATGGAGGGTGCTGGTAGAGGACTGCAGCGGTACTCTATCTTTGTTGTTGGGATTTTCAGCAATGTTGAAATCTTGCATATAACTCATGTGTTGTTGTTTTTTTCTGTCTTTGTTTCTTCTCCCAGGCAATGGCGTCATCCTGATTAGTTCTTCTTGTGACCCGGGAGTCCCTAAATCCCAAAACGTATAGCTTTGGAAAACCCTGGAAATACCTGGAATTCTAGGAGTTTATCACCAAAACTTCTTCAGGTGCCCAGGCACCGGACCAATAGCTTTACATTCGCCTTTATTATTTTTGTCTATACAAAGAAACAAAAATCTGAATATTAGCAATAGCTTTTGGCCATCCGACGTTGCATTGACGAACGTGCTGTGACCAAGAGGGTGTGACCTTTCTGCCTGCTGACTTCAAACGGACACTTGAAAAGAAAACACAGTCAGAGAAGCTTCCGTGTGTTGGAAACTCAGACCAAAAACCCCATCAGGTAAGGCTCTGAAGTCCCCCTTGCTCCTGCTGTCCAAGCGCTAAGCCCTTTAACTTCTCTGTGGCTTTGAAGCCAACTTGTCCCCACCTAGTCTGTGTCCCCCACATGGTTAGCTCACCTTCATATTTGATGTGAAGGAAAGTCTGACTGATAAATGCCTGCTTTCATGCTCATCTGTTTATTCCTCTGGGATTAGAGTATCTGAATATGTTGGGATTGTTTGGTTGATAGATGTTCCCCCAGGGTTCTTCACTTGCCTCTTACGGATTTGGCCAGTGACCGGCCGGGGCTTGTTGTGGGTGTGGTTTGTATCAAGCTGTGTGCATGCAAACAAGGGCTGTACAGACACTTAACATGCAGACCAACATATGTCAATGTGCTGACATGTGGACTGGAAATACATTATATTTACGCTTTAGTGAAACTTTTTTTTAACAGTTGCAATAGAATGTCTGAATGCTTCTTGGTGTTTTTAAGCTTAAAAGGACAGTAGTAATTTCTTTTAGTTGATAAAATGTCATGATATTTGCGAGTGTCTATACTGATTGGTGTGTATTGTATATTAGTGTGTATTCATGGGTATTTATAAGGATATATGGATTGTGCTTGAATCTAATGATGCCTTTCTGATGCATACATGCATTTTCAGGCCTCACAGCACGTGGCTGCATTTCCATTCAGAGTGACTTTAAAATTGGACTCTCTCCTTGTCATATTTGGATTTGGGCTGCTGGTTTTACAGATGACTGCTGGCACATTTTTAGTGAGTAACTAGGGTGAAATCCCAGGTTATCCGAACCAGATTAAACTATTCTGTTTCATTTGGGAATGTGCAGATTATCAGTCTTTACAATCAGGAGCTTGCAATTGAATAGCATCTGGTATGACTATATAAAGACTGGGCTATATACCTGTGACACAACTTTGATTGCCCTTCTTCCAAAATATATAACTGAAAATATTTCTTTACTGACTATAAAATTTTATATTGATTTACACCCAGAAAATGATAATAACATTTGTTTATGTTAATAAGTGAATGCACTCTTTCAAAAAAATAAACACAATGAAAGCTGCAGGACATACTGAATGAGATCAGTTATCTCTTTAAGGATTTAAAAAGGTCCTTTGAAAACATCACAGTAATTTAACAAAATTTAGGTCATTGAAATTTAGAGACCAGCAGCAAGTTGTTTTGAAAATTAGAATGAAGCAAGAGAGAATGAATAAAGGGATAAATATCAGTTTTTTAAAATCATTATTATTCTTGCATCTTAAAAGCTTATTTTTAGTGTGTGTGGAAGTAAAACACTTGAAAGCACTAGAAACAATATTTATCACTGTGAAGCTAATTAAGGACGTGGTCTGAAATTAATTTTATATAAAGTCTGAATTAGAACCCAAAGGGTCAGTTCGCTCACAAATAGAGCAACAATATTACAGCCTGAGTCGGGAATGGAAAGGGCTCCAGTCTGGGGGAAAGTAACTCCCCTCCCTGGCCTGTGTGCTGATGGAGCTGTGCTCCTTGCCCAGGGCTCCAGGGCTCCAACACTAGACCTTATTTTTCATGTGGGCTGCACACTGTTCTGCTGCAGTCGGGGTTGCTCCCTTTGTGCCAGCCCTCCCCTTTCAGAGGAGAAGACATGCATGATTTCATACATGAAAGATATATGTAATTGGACAGCAGGGCCTATGCAATATATTTACAATTCTAAACAGAATATGTTAAAAGCGCTTTCCTCTTTCTTTTTCTTCTTCTTCCTGAGGAAATATATTTGCACATATTCAGAAACATAAGATCAAAAAATAGACAAAACACAGGTTATCGTTCTTGTTACATGTTTTATATCTCATGTGAATGTACAAAATGCCCAAACACTGCCAATATAGTGCATCATTCCACTTTATCAGTGCAATGCTCAGGCAGTTGTGTTGTAGCCAAAAAAAAAAAAAAGAAAGAAAAATTACAGGGTTGTAATGCAATGTATAAAATTATAAATCTGCAACAGCTCTTATTGTCTCACTCTTCTGGGGGCAATTAGTTGAAAATAGCCAGCCCATTATTACATTCTTATCAGGATACTATGGTTTAACTTGATAACACACCTGCACTTCTTGAAGTAGATTTCCTCAACGTCCATCACACTAAATTCCAGTAGAAAATAAACATAGAAAGGTTGAGAAGCAGACATCATGTAATGAGTTTTGATATATTAAAACAGATCTGCAAGTTTAAAAAATGCTTTAAAGAGGCAAAAAGTCTGAACATCACAAATGGTCCCAGGTTAAAACAATGGGTTTTCTTACATATTCTCAAATAAAACACCAGTAGTTAAAGAACAAAGAAAAATACAATAATGAAAGGCAAAATAATTAATGAATATAGTGTAAATATATATTTTTAACTGTTTAAACAATGTAGTATTCAACAAGACTCTGATATGGTAAAATAAATTTTAAAAATGTCTCAATAGGCTTAAAATTATTGGAAGTTAATTTATAAATAAAATTCAAAATGAAAAGGACACTTAATTAATATTTTCAGAATAATTTTCAAGCTGCAATAAAGTGAATGAAAACATGTCTGTAAATTAATGCACACATTTTATCTTCTATGCTGGGAAAGGGAATATCACATCACTGTCCGTCATTTGACCACAGGGAAGGTATGACCTTTTGGAATTCAAAGACAGTTTTTTCATGTTGATTTTTTTCCCCCTCATAAGCAAAACAACTTGTTTAAGTGAGTTAAAATTCAGCTGCTATGGCACAATGTTGTAGGGCTGCACAGCATTACAAATTATCTGCAAACCACTTGTCAGGCTGAATAAAAACTGTTATTTTAATCTTCCTAATTTCTTGTAACATTATGTCAGTCACACTCATGTGACTGCCTATGTGTATATTAGTTTGTATGTGTTGTGCCTCTGTTACGTACAGAGTACTGACAATGAAAAACAAACAAACAAAGAAAAACTCCTGAATAAGGTGAAGGGTAGTATTTCTGCCATTAGAATAGGGTCAGGTGACTGCTGCACTAAAATTCATAATGAAAACGTGATCTTGGCAGGAAAAGCAGGTCATGTGAGCTACGGGAGCAGGTAGCGAGGATGTCGTTGTCATTGTTGAGTTTTTCCCTTAACCCAGATATGCAAGGCCTCCATCTGCCTGTGTGACTGCACTCAGTTCAAGCTGGAAAAGCTAATCAGCAGTCCGTACTGGAGGAAAACTGGTACATTGTCTGGTGTGGACTTCTTTGCTCAATTCTGCAGTGGGGGGGCCTGTCATCCGAAAGTAAACACCTTGACTATTAACTCCCTTAACAAGCTGACATC
>OMNM01049736.1:39569-53673 GCA_900302745.1 Parablennius parvicornis | reverse complement strand
CATATGAAGTGAGAGCACTAACTACTAAGCATTAATGGAAACTTTTCCCATCAGACCAAAGACTAAAACAATAAAAAGAAGGGTGAAACAAGCAAGGGACTGAGTGAAAACAAAAGCATGAAGCAATGTTAAAAGAACAATAGGTTGAATAGCCAAATGGTGACACCTGACTGGCTGAGGATGATGACAAAGCACAACCAGTACAGGCACCAGGACAGGGAGTGCCTCTTTATACCTTGAACTCAAGTCACATTCAGTCATTTTCAAGTGAAAATGGAACTCTTTCATTACGTTTTGGGTGTCTGTTTAAATGACAATTGTTGTTCAGGGCCACTAAAAATACAACTTTTTTTTGGGAAAAATCAAGACTTTAGTGAGAAAGAAAACAAACCACAAAACAGGAGATGGTGCACCTTCCTGAGTGGCCTTTTAAATTGCTCGCCATTAACAGAAACACTTCCACCATCCTTTCCAGCTACTTGTCCAAGTGTAATTTCAGTATACAGTGCTTGTTTTTCAAAAATTTTTTTTAATTTTTTTTTTTTTTTTACAGAACTACTGTGGGGTTGTTTTAAAAAATGTATTTATTTTTTAGCTGCTGTTATTTTTTTTCCTTAAGTAGAAAACAAGGCTCAGCCATCATTGACACACACACACACACACACACACACACACCACTAACACCGGGAGTGTGTGACTGACCTGCACACAGCCAATTATGAAAACTGTTTCTATTTCTCCACTCTAGACACTAAGATTGTCATAGATGGTCTTTGGCATTGTGATTTTTTTTTTTGTAAATCCAAACTATAACTGCTTTTAGATAAAGTAGGTCATGACTTGAGATTGTGGGTGGATGCGGGAGCACCAGGAGACGACCCACGCAGAAACAAAAAAACAATGAAAAAACTCTTGATTTGTAATTTCAGGGTCAAATTTCAAGGCTCTGATGATTTTCCTGCAGCTCCTCCTGGGAAAAAAAAAAAAAAAAACTAAAGCTTTCTGATTCCTTTTACTTTGATCCTATCAGCTGACTCACCGATGTAAAAATCATTTACATAATGATAAAACACTCCTTTCTTTAGATATTTGTTCACCAGAAATCATAGACTGAAAGCACTAATCGTACCGTCAAGATAAAGACCCACATGGAGTCTGTGAACATGAGTAATATCACAGCGGAGGTGTTGAGGTCTAATGTGCCATGGTACTGTACATTTGCACATCATTTCAGCAAACAGATACTTTAAAGAAAATTCATTACATATATCTTTTGTTGCAATTGTTTAAAATCTATTGCGGACATGCAACTTTTTGCCAGCATCTACACTATAACCCATTGTAAAACCTCTTTCCAAAATGAAAAAGCCTGCAGTACAAAAGTGCGACATTATTCACAATTTTTCAGAATGTTCCTGCAGTCTTCAGAACTCACCTGAGCTCTCACACACTCCCTACACTGCGTGTGCAATCCCACCGCCTTGACCCCCATTATTCTAAGTTTCGAGCGCAGCACAGTTTGCCTCGCAAGTATTTTTAATCAGAGGCTCTAATAACTGTAAGTAAATTGTTAGTCTCAGGCCATTTGTTATTAAAGTCTTCACATTTCCATATACTGAATAGCAAGCTAGTGTTTTCTAATATAATGCATTTACACCATTTTAAAGTGTCCCTGAAACATTGGCCTCTCCGCTTATATTATATTACCCTGCCTTCATATCTTATTGAGACATCCACTGTGCAGACTTGGTTTGCATGCAGGAGGTAAAACCTCTTTATTTCTGAAGTTACATTGCTTTATGAAGATTTGTTTTTTTGGTGAGAGAATTCATAAAAAATCACAAACATGACCTCTGACGAGACTAAACAGCAGGTAACAATATCCTTTACATGCAGTGGCAGTACCTCCATCTATTTTTTACCTTGACACAATAATTTTCCACTTCATTGTGAGAAAAGGACCTCATAGAAAATGATTCTGAAAGCCCAGGACACAAGGTACAGACACAGCATGAAACTAAAACGACATGGTGGAAAATATAAGACAAGTCAAAGGAAAAGTTACTTTGACTTTGACACACTCAGTAAGCGAAACTGCTCCTTCTTAATCTAACCATGAGCTGTAAAAATAAATAACTCTAGTGAATGGATATAGCAGAGATCACAATGAAATGTATTATAATTTCAATAATATGTAGTTATAGATATGAGAATAGATTAGATTTTTTGCAAATATAAAATAAATTAATGGGGGCAGGGAGGTTAGAAAAAAAAAAACAGACCAACACCCCGTTTACATGACAACAGTGATGAAAACGCAACTTTATGAAGACAGTTACCAAGGTGGAACTTTTCATGAACACACTGACTCCATCTCCGCCTGTGAGAAATGTTTGTAACTTTTCCGGGTGGGCAGATGGACAAAACAAAAATGTTTACCAAAAGAGTGTCAAGACTCCCAGTCCATATTCTCCTGGGACTCTGTAGTTTTATAGTTGAGAGTCACCGTGACAGCAATCTAACTTAGCCGTCTGTTTCTCCACATACTCGCTGTTGTTATTGTTTGCAGCATATTGCTCTCAGTGCATGTGTTTGTGTGGCTTCATTACAAACAGAACCAACAGCATCCATTTGTAGATCAACTTGAAAACTATATTGCTTTCAGCAGTGTAAATGAGAAACTATTCCTAAATGGAAAAAAAAACAGTGTATTGTGTAAACTTATCCCTAGTCACATTGATTAATTCCCTATTGAAATCCAAGTAAAGCTCGTATTGACAGTGAAAGTCACATGATTAAGTCAAATATTTCAGTGTAAATAAGAAATATGGGTTAGTTTAGAACCTTCTGAAGAGATATTCTGTTGGGAACGGCTGTTGGGATCCATGTACAAACTGGCGTTTTCAAAGGTGTCCTTGTTAAAGGCTTTTCTGTAGAATGTGGAATTCAGGTAGGCCCTTTTATATAAGCTCACAGCTGCCATCCTCATTATACACATGGTTGTTCACTATAGCCTGTTTTATAATTTGAATGCGAGTGTGTCTGCCTTACATTCAGTGATAGCATATTGTTTTGATTGAATAA
Organism: Parablennius parvicornis; assembly: GCA_900302745.1. Classification (NCBI taxonomy): domain Eukaryota; kingdom Metazoa; phylum Chordata; class Actinopteri; order Blenniiformes; family Blenniidae; genus Parablennius; species Parablennius parvicornis. Next base: position 50,589 of record OMNM01049736.1, on the reverse strand, counting down.
ATATGAGTTTTAAATCTGACTTTTTCTATCATTATTTCTTATAAAAATGTCAGGGAATCAGGCTTGCTGGGAAATGAAACCTACTACCCTCTGTTTTACTCTTTAATTACACCCTACATCGAGGCAAATACGACATTGTTTCACACTTGGAAGAAACGTGGTCAAATCATGATGTACTGGTAACTTGTTTGAGGCTTGGAATTCAGCCAATGATCCAATCAATGGGTCACACAATTCTCGTAAAGCACTTCCATTACTCCCATCCATTTTTTGTATCACTGGAGAGTGTCTGCCAGACCTTCAGATATTGTATAACTAAGAGGAGTTTAAGGTTATGCAAGTAAGAGAAGATCCACACTCTTCTGCATCTTCAGGCCTAAAGATTGCTCGATCATAAAACAGACGAAAATATGAAAGAAGAGAAGAGCAGAAGCTACAGTTGTGTTGTCAAAGGAAAAGCTTATCTTGAAATCCACAAGGTTTTCACAATAGCCCAAGATAAAGAACCATTGATCCAGGAGAAGATAATGAGAGAATCATCTCGAATCATATATGAAGAAATTGTAATTTACGCTGTTAGGGCCAGCAGATGAACCTGTTTGGTTCGAACATAACCGACTGCCAAGATCTTTTCTTGTCACAACAGGTATCTCATGAAAACTAACCTTTTCTCAAAGACAGTGTCCATCAGGAACACCACTCATTTTCTTTCAAAGAACTAAGAGGTCCAACAAATCTCCAGAAACTCACCAAGCCACTTTTTACAGCTGCAGGACATTTGTAAGCAGCTGCAGTTTTCCTGCCACATCCCAGAGATTATGCTGCTTTCCACATTCTGCTGTGGTCCAACTCATCAAAGCATGTTGTCACGTTTGAAGAGCGGGAGGAGGAGGATGGGTGGAAGTACGAGGAGCTGAAGAGAAGTGAGAGAAAAGACTGGAGAATCATGTTGGCATGTAAAGGGTGGGTATCAGAGTATCGCAAGCCACTGAATCAGCATGTCACACTCTGCACATGGCAGCACAAGAAAGAGCTTTTTGACCCCATTTTCAATACAACAAATGCAGATGGAGGCTGCAGCCAGGGCTCAGATCACCTTGCTGAGGGTGGATTATGTTAGAGAAAAACCCCCAAATACCCAAAGATCACATGACTGATGACGCTCCTGAAAATGCAGCAGCTCTCTTGGGTTAAGTCGTAGTTCCTGTGATGTGTAAAATGAACTTTATATGACAACATTGCTCGAAAGCCAACTGAGATTGGGAGTAAAATAAACACATCCCTCCAAAATGTCAAGTCAATGTTCGACGTTTACTCCTCATTTTTCTCTCGTTTGAGGTTTTTTTTTTTCTGTATCACTCTCAAAGTAAGGTAACAATTTGATTGTAGATGTCATCCAAATAAAACTGTGGGATTTCTGTGTCGAAAGTCCTTTATATTTTCACATGAATGGAAGGAATGAGTGGCCATAAAAAGGTTTTAATTCTCTGCAATCTGCCGTCAAAGGGTTTCTGTATTGCATGGGTTGTACGCGTGACTGTTGTCTGTGCTTCTCGGTTCTTTTTTGCAATTATTTAGGATTTTATGATCAGCTGCTCGTCTGTCTGTTTCTTTCGCCGAGAGCAGCGGGCACCTGCATCAAACAGCAAACGGCCTCCCCAAACACTCACTGGCTCGGCCAACTATCTCATAAATGTCACGCACTGCGGCCCTTGTTCTTTTTTATGTGGCGCGAGTAGGTGCCCTGACTGGCCACATCTAATCTCATTGTAACGCCTCTAGGCGTCATTAAACTCAGAGCCAACACCAGTAGTCCAGAATAGATTTCCCCTGCAGCACAGGCCCCAGCTTTAATGACATAAAAGGAGAAATCGCCTAATATCATAAATAACTTTTAGCACTGATGATATTTCAGGTACATTTGGCAAAGGGCTGTGTAAAATTAGAAAACAGACACTAAAGTGGTGCACCAAAACTCATATGAGTTTTCTCATATGAGATAGGGCAGCTACAATCATTTTCTGATGTAGGGATCTTCAATGCATTGGGACTACTCTCCCCTATGTAGGGCATTTGAGCTTGGTCTACTTCACTGTTAGTGATACATTACATTACATTTTAAGACCAACGAGGATGTTTCTAGAGCTACTTCAGAGGTTTCAAATGAAAACAATGATGACGTTTACATATTCACATGACCTCTTTTCCTTGCTAAGCCACTGTCCCGGAATGCATTCTCGATGCATGACTGCTTAGACGGCAAAGCCTATGTGGGCCCTTAAACACCTCGAGAACTAGTTTGAGTGGAAGCGCCCTGGTGTCCATTCACAGTTTAGTCTTTAGGGCTCGCCACTTGTGATTTGATCACCCAAATCGCATGTCATTACCAAGTGTAAACAAACCCAAAGTAAAGCCATTACTCTGACACCTAGAGAAGCCAGCTGAGGTGTCCGGGCATCTGGATAGGATGCACCATGATCATCTTCCAATAGCGCTCCACATCAAACTAGAAGGAGGCTCCAGATTTGGCCCAGGACATTCGTGAGTGATTTTATTGCTATGTTGTTCTAAGAGCAACTGGAAATCCCTTCAGAAGAGCTGGAGGAAGTTGTGAGCTTCTTTGTTGTCCATACTGAAACCACAATTTCATATGCACTGAATGGAAAAGAAGACGGACGAGTGGCTGGAATATGACCATAAATATCGGACTCATGGAAATAAGTAGTGAATCCACAGGCGAGTCGTTCTCCAGCGTAAAAATCCCAAAGCCTGTCCCAGCCATCATTGTTTTATAACAAGAAAGATGAATTGGCTGAATATTTTGTGGAAAAAAGCACTTGTTCTCTCCTTCAGCCGATTTTAAACTACTCAAAAGCAATTCCAAAAGTGTTGCAGTGTAATGCCAAATCAATGGAGTGCTCTTTTCAAACGTTATCCATTTGCACTATCAAAAAAACCTTTCATGGGCAACACAAATATCGATCAGATTGCATCTTTTCGCAATGTTGTTTACAATTGTGTATTGAATGCCCACTGTACAGTCCCTATCTCAAGTTGCTCATACAATCAATTTATTGGTCTTCATGAACTTAAAAGTATGAGTATGCTGTATAATTAAACTAATGGAGACGACATACTACATGACATGAAAATATGTATGCACTGTTGTATTATGTCTCTTTATGATAGGAAAAGTAGATTGATAGATGTTAGATCACAAAGTAATGCCAAATGTCCATATTCAGAAATATTTAATACAGCTCTGGTGCGCATGTGCACAAGCAACGTTTCAGAAAAGATGCATTTCCGCCTTTTCTATGGATACGGAGTCTAAAAATTTTTCCAAAAATTACATTTGCTCTGTCTAAGCAATGCAGGAGTGTTTTCAAAAAATTCCATCTTTAGATTCGTTTTAAAAAGTTGCCTTTTTAGTGGCTCGGACCACCGCTGTCCGGTAAAGTGACACCCAAAACGCAACTAAAGATTTCCATTTTCAATTAAACATGTAAACAAAGCCTGAGCATAGTATTACACAGACACATTTGATAGATGACTGCTGAAGCCAATAAAAGAGAAATTTGCCCCAATGTATAACTTCATCCAAGTTTTCTTACCCTCCTTCCCTTTAAGCACCGACTGAGTCACCAACAACCCAACTCCTCAACCAGCCAAGCCCACTGATGGTAACTATCTTACCAATCTGGGCTCTTGTAACTGAGCTCAGAAAAACTTAGAGGCTTGGACAACATTCCCAAGTGCAATGTTATTGTCACTGGCCAGAGTAACTTTGCTAAACATTCTAGATATAAACTTAGATTTACAAACCCAACTTTTCACTGCCATCAAAGAGTCAAAAAGTAAATGGCCACAACTTTTACTTGCAACTGTTGATAAGGGGAATGTATACAGCTCCATTCCTGACTAAAATCTATCTGTGAGGGTGAAAGACTCCAATTTTGGCCCCAAAACTGTCCTCTTCCTGCCAAAAAGCAAAAATCGTGTGTAGAAAACAAACACTCTTTTTTATTTTCTATTTTCATTTCATCACACAAATCTATGTCCAAAATGGACACACACAAAATCAAAACAATGACGTGAATCATAAACATAATACTACTTTTTATCTGTCATTTTTCCATCTCATTTTGAATGCAAAACTGGCCAAACATTGTGTTGTTTTCCAGACTCTGTGGGATGCGTCACTTCGATTTTCAAACAAGATGTTTATGAGAGACACTTTTTACAGGATTAGTTATTCTTCAAAGCACCAGCTCATTAATTTCAACAAACTCCTTTTTATAAAATTGGTGCTTTATCGTACCTCACCAGATAAAACATGAATAAAAAAAAAAAATGCTTTTAATTTCCATCATAATAGTGTGGCGATCTCAATTCACTTGGCAAAGTGAAAAGAAGCTTCATGCTTGCAAATGAAATTGCATCATTTTTTAAAAAAGTTTCCCATTCAGACAGCACTGATTTGAAAACCATGTCCTTTTATATGGTAATGAAAGAAAGCATGCCAGGCCACAAGTTGGTGCTGTTGCTTGTTTTTGAGAATTCTACCACTGTACCACAGTGGTGACATGCATGCCAAGTACTCTTACAAGGCTTTTATCAGAGCAGAGACAGGTGGTGGCATTTTCTGATCCAGGACGTTTTCTCTTCCTCTGACCCAGCCTTAGACCAAACAACCTCTCGGTATCGCGAGTCCGCAATGTTATAAAATTATTTGGGCACACACAGGCAAACCTGTAATTCGGCACGAAAGCTCTCAACTATAAGCTTACCAAAAAACAGGAAAATGTTGAGTCATGCCGTGCACAGAACACTTTACTCTGGGTGTGGTATGCACACGCAGCAGTAGCGTTTCAGAAAACTTGTGTTTTCCTCCATTTTCACAGAAACAGAGTCAAGAGTGTTTTCAAAAGGTTGCAGTGACGCCGAGCACCCTTTGTTGAACAAACAGGCACACAAAATGCTAACAAAATTTTCCATTTTCACTTGAAAACGTTATATAAATGAGGCTTTAGTTGTGAATTTCCAAACAGCTGTCAATGTGCAAGATATTGCACATGGAAGCCGGGAAAAAAAAAAAAAAACAAACAAACAAAAAAAAATGTTTCTTTATCAGCTGAACCTCCTTGCAGCTGATATTACCGGTGAGATACAGTAAAGCATCACTGCTGAGGCATTTCCTTGGGCAGTGATTTAAAGCAGTATATCTTCCAAACACTTGCCAGGGGTGTTTGAGCTTTTATCTTATTCAGCTTTGATAAGGTGTTAATTTTACTTACGCGGGGCCCTGAGGCTTCCTTCCCGTACCTGACACCTTGAGCTTTTTTTTTTTTTTTTTTTGCCTTTTATTTTCCTCATCATTTACCAACCTCAGCTGATGTGGGCGATACATCTGCAAATCTGTTGATAAGGTTTTTGACAGCAGATAAGACGTCTCGCTAACTTGCTGGCAGATGTTGTCAGCGAGACAGCTAAGCTACATTTAAGTTCTTGTAATGTGTCGCTTGACCTTGCCACGTATCTCTGCTTTTGTGCGCCGTGTGACATCGGTGATGCCCGTGGCCACAACACAAACCGCCGTTTTGTGACACTTTTGGGTCGCACATAAAATTCAAAGCTTTCAAAGTTGAGATTATCTCTGATCTCTTAAACTGAGCTGGGCGTTTCTCGCCATGACATTATTACTAAATCTGTGTATTTTTTTTGTTTTCTCCATTCACAGTTTATCAATTAGGAATACCCACAGCAAAGTGGGATTACCCTTGAGAGTCTGATGGCAAATAGGCTAAAAGTAAACTCACATTGATTGCAGACATACCACTCACCGACGGGTCAGTACAGTATTTCCTGCATTTTCTGAATTAGGTAGCTATTCATTTTTTTTTTATAACAGAGCACCTTTATGAGGTGGACAAATCAGATTTGTAAAAAGCCAATCCTATTCACAGGGGTTACCAGAGGAAGCAACTTGGTAGTTTTGCAGTTGAGAGTCACTGTAATAACAATCCAATTTGGTCGTCTATCCATACGAATGTCTGTGTACTAATTATTGTTGATGTTTATTGTGTATTGCTCTCTGCACACACACGTGTGTTTAGTTTCATTGTGTTGTTTCTCCTGGTTCCTTGTAAATGGACATTGCTTTCAGAATATTGCTGTGTAAACATGAAACCTTTCAGAAACAACAAGGTAGGTTGAATCGTTCTCGTGTAAGCGGGGCCTTAGTCAACATCTTAAGTATATCCAAGTCATCCATGTTCCAAGATTGTATTCAAACACCGTTGTATTGTGGTCCATGAGATGTCCATGAGTGTGGGATGTGATAATTGTGACATTTGGGACAGAAAGCATTCATAATTAAAGACTTTATTTTCTTGTATGTCTTAATGGTGTTATGGAAAGAGAACTATTTGGATTTGTATGGTCAGCTTTCTTTTTTTTTTTCTTCTTCTTACTTGGTTGAGCCTTAAAAATCTAATTGAATTATATTGAAGCAACTCCATGTTACATCCTAACATAGCTGGAGGAATCCGTTACCTTATTTCCTGTCAAACTCACTGTTCAGGATAAGTTACCTTCCCCGGGTGGCCCGATACAACTAATGAGCCTTTGTATTGATTTTCACTCTTTTGAATCCTGTGTAGCTTTGGGCTAAACATTTCATATGAATAAATGCATTTCCTATGATTACTCTGTAAACACTGAAGCTCCTTTGAACTGTTTCTTTTCATTGAATCAGCATTTTGGAGAAGTTGTGTTTTCTTAATTTACATTGGGTCAGAGTCGGAATGTTTTAAAATGTTCAACCTTTTTTCAAAACTTTACATTTTCAGTGACTCAGACCACCATTGTGGTGTAAAAGGATTCCCAAAACACAACAAAAGCTTTCCATTTTTACTTTAAAATGCAAATGGGACCTTCGTGTCTGACATAAAAACTCGACATACAAATTTGGTGAAACTTTAAAGGGCAAACACGCCAACTGTATACACATTTGCACCTCGCTAAAAAAAAATTCCCAATAAAAGACGTTACTGTGTGAGAGTATAATTTAGTGAGACATGATTTGCTCAGACTGACTTTGTATCCGAGCAGCCAAGTGTGAAGCTCAGATTTCAAAAAAGACACAGCTACCTTAACACTTGGGCATATAGTTTGGAAGAAAACGAAACCCTCTGGCAACGAGTTGCATTTTCAAGTCTCAATTCCCTGCTCTCATGTATTTTAACACACTCATTTACCTCGAGTGTTCCACCTCATGTGTTTGGCAGTGCTGATTCTGTCAGCTCAGCGGCAGTGCGACACCTTCATCTTGCAAACACTCTTGACACGCATGCAAAAACCTCTTTTTGAGGTAAGAAAGACGAAAAAAAAAAAAAAAACACGGAAAGAAAAGCAAGCCTGGTCTATTGAAAGAAAATTGGCCAATGTTAGAAAACACCGAAGCAACAAGAGCCCCTCACAGCTTCTGACAGCTCTTTCTCATATGCCGAAACCCCCTGGAGTGAAAGTGTACCAGAATCATCAGCAAGATTTTATGTGGCTCTTTAAGTTGGCTTCAAGAATGTCAGCATTGATCTCTGGAATCAACTGAAATATCTCCACTCGCCTGGGATGGACGGCGGAGGCACTAAGTGCACATGCTCATTCATTCAAGCATGAATCGCTCTTTTCTGACTTGGGTGACTCCTTGACGGTTTCACTGGTGCCGGCAACGTTGCTGGCGTTTCAGTTTTTCAATAAAAACTAAATGTAATGTCATTGTGGGGACAGTGTCTTTAGAACTACAATGGTAATTCTTTGACATTTTACTGATTAACAGATCTAATTTTCAACTTAATTTCTGACTGAATCTGTGTTTGTGATGCAAATCAGTCGACTAAATCCACCGCAAAAAAGCTGGCAGGAGGGAAAGAGCACAACACCTGGAATGTGATGCCTCATATAAAGGAGTTAGGAGAGCTCTGCAGCCTCCGAGAACACATCCAATTATTTATGCCAAGCAAGAGGCAAACTGAGGCCAGAGTGGCTGCATTTAATTTCTCAGCTGATCATGGAGACAGATTCTATTTACAGCCGGCACATCGAGGGGGAAAAGTGTGAAAGATGAAGGGGCAGAGGAAAGAAGAGACAGTAAGACTGAGAGAGAAATGGAGGGGTGGAGAGAGGGAACAGTCTCGGGGTGATGGAAGGTTTTAATCGGTCATCCTGACAAACCTCATTATAGCGTCTATAGTGCAGAGACAGAAAGAAAGAACAAAAAAAAAATACCTCTTGCTAAACAAATAACACTTTCTCTCTTTCACAGTTCGGGCTGGCCTGTAAAAAATGGGAATACTTGTGGCCTAGTTGCCTGTAAGCTAACACAAATTGCAATCTTAGAAGGTGGTACCACTGATAATTTCGTTGGCTGCCAACATATATTAATCATTTACGTCTCTGTGATTAAAATATATGAGTGTTATTCTCAAAATCTATTTAGGTTCCAGATTATTTTTACACGTTTCATGCAGCATAGACATTGGCTGTTTTAAGCGTCAGTATATTTCTGAATGTATGTCACTGGTGCTTAAGTTTCAATAAGTAACTATTGAAAACATTAGCAGACACAATAAATGTGTTGTATTTTTCTTTCATGTCTCAGTAGTTGGGTACAATAATTGTTGCCCATTGTGTCAATAGTTTTATTGTGACACAGAGTAAATGTGATTTCAGACACACTAATATGAGTACTTAGTAAATATTGTGCAGGTTTCTTATATGCAACAAACTGTTGTACACCAAACACACACATAATTCTTTGAAAACCAGCATGAACTTCCGCAACAATTTCAATTTTATTTTTATCTGACTGTGAGAAGGTGATATTCCCTTCACACTGCAAACTAATGTTTCACTCACCACACGCACTTCCTGCGCCATCAGACTTTTCCTCTGAGGGTGGCGCACAGCAGGAGGAGCTGTTTTTCACCTGTCTGACCAAATGGGACAGACCACTGTGTGTAGGGGTGCACTGTTTGTATATTCATGTGTATATGTGCATTGTGCGGAATTATGGTTTGATTAGAAATAATGTACAATATATATTTTCATTGATGATCATTTTCTTTTGTTATGTACCTTTATTATTCCAATTAGTGAGTTATGTTAATTCCTGGAGTTTGAAATACCCCTTAGATTTTTGCTTCAGTCCAGCCTGTCTTGATAGGTCCAATTAAAGGTGGGGCTGGGCTTATTTAAAGAGACACACTGTCAGTGTCGGGAGGACTGAGAGAGTGAGAGAAACTGCAGGAATGAGTCTCTGTCTGCCAGCTTGCTGCCAGGCAGGAGTTTCATATTGTCGCATCTCTGCACTTGTGTTATAGATTTGCTGTTCAACAGAGATGTTCTGATTGTTCCGATTATTTAGTGCTATTTGAATGCACCATTGGAATGTGAGTGGTTGCGGGTGGAGAATGGCGGCGGGTCAGGTGTGCAGGGGTGGGGAGACGCTCGAGGGAGAGAGGCGGCGAAGGAGGAGAGGACCCACTCAATTTTTGGCTGGTTGTTGTGATTGTATTGGCGTGGTTGCGGCCGACAGTAACCACATTCCGTTCCTCAATAAAGCGGCTCTGCAACCAAGAAAGTCGTCATTCTTCCTGACGTCCTGCGGGACGCTACAATATTTTGAGAACTTTGTCAAAAGAACGAATCAAATAAAACTCAACACATGCCTCGACTAGTTGCACAACACGAAAATTGCATAGTTTTCATTGTTTAAGCTATTTCTGTAAAAGCGGACATCCCTTTCAAAACGTTGTCATGTTAACATGTAACAATGCATTTGTACTTAAAGTGTTGTTGCATAAACTGGGCCTCAGTCAGGTCATTTACCACAATGAGTGAATACATTTTGACATTTACCTCGCCGTAGCATACCTGCAGAAAATATAAAACAGAAGGTTTTGAAGAAACAGTGAAGAAGCTCTCACCTGCTGAGCATATATTGTGAAACATGCAATTATCTGTAAAACTTGGCTTCAAACAGGTTTATTTTTTCTTTTCTTTTTTACACAGTATCTATTGCTATTTTATCTGATGTCCTTTAACTTCCCCTCCAGCCAGTTAATGTTCCTTCTCTCCTGCTACTGTAAATAGCTTGCATGGCAACCATTATCATCAATAGTCCACTGCATAAATAGTTGTGAAAAGGGGTTCCTCAATACACATCTATTAGAATGATGCTTTCTGTGTCCCCTTTGGGAATTACTCCAGAGAAATCGTTCTGAAATGAAATATTGTCCCCGAGGTACCACTATATCAACAGTTCTGTAGTCATGTTCCCATACTGAGAAGGTGTTGGACTAATGGGAGCAGGTGTGAGATGAATGAAGAAGAATCCCTTACAATTTGGTACGGATAGCTATGTATAAAAAAATAAGGTCTTATTCGTCGTCGGAAATAACTGAACACATCAGTATTCTTGTTCAAGTATGAAAATCCTCATTCACAAGACAAGTACTTATGTGGGTTATTGTGGGACAGCTGAGCCAGAAACACAATAACACCTTCAGGCAACCGTGTTATTATTATGCTGCAGCATGAGAATGGAGTTGACAAACACAAAAGTGAAATTTTCTTGCTGAGGAAAGATTGGGCTGTTGGGTAAAAGACTTTGTCCTCTGTCCGTTGACATTTGGGATAAAATCTGGACATTCATAGGATTTTGAAGGATAAAAACTTGCTAACACCGGCTTTAAGAGGCTCCAATCTGGCCTGACCAGCCAACAAGCAAGTGGTAGAAGTTTCAAAGAAAACAGTGGTTTAAAAAAAAAAAAAAAAGAAAAAGATAGAAATCATAACAATAGTGAAGACAACTTAACACTGAGATCTGGGCTGAGATCTTGGTGATGCTGCCATGAAAGCCAGGTCATTGTTTTTTTGTTGTTTTTGTTGTTGTTTTTTTTTTTTTTTTTTTTTTTTTTTTTTTTCCCCAAAAGGTTTTTTTTTTTTTGGTTTTTTT
>OMNM01049736.1:20424-39549 GCA_900302745.1 Parablennius parvicornis | reverse complement strand
AGGGTTTTTTTTTTTTTTTTTTTTTTTTTTTTTTTTTTTTTTTTTTTTTTTTTTTGCTATTTTACACCAGAAGGTTTCATTATAATTGGCATGTTGAAATTATAGTCATGTTCAGTTGTAAATGTTTAATTTTACAAAAATACAGATACTTTCATGATTTATAACTCAAAGAAAATCATTGAAGTTTAAATTTAAATATAATTAGGGGGCTATTTTACTGGTCCGGCCCACTCAAGATGAAATTGGGCTGTCTGTGGCCCCTGAACTAAAATGTGTTTGTATGTTGATATGTTACATCAGGGGTGTCAAAGTATTGATCAAAGTACAAAAAAAAAAATTTATATCTGAAATAAAAGAAGCTCTGAATAAGGTTAACGTGTCATATCCAGCCGTGAATATTAGGTCCATTGCCCTTAAAATGACATATGTATACATTATATTCATACCAGAATATGAACTATGCTGGTCAAAGCGTTACATTCATGTGTAGAAATTAATCATTAGATTGTAATGTGACCCAGGGACAGATTGCTCATCATTAATATTGGAGCATAGTTATATTTCAAAGCACGGTTGACATTGTGGATTAAATTTAATCGTGCATTTTTCATACTGCACACTGTATTCTCTGCCACATTCTCCCAAGTACACAGTGTCCCACAGGTCATTTAAAACCATTGCAGACAACACTAATTTAAAAGAAACCTGAATCATCTCTTTATCCAGCTATAATTTTTACGTTGAAATGAAATCTCTGTGTTTGGTGACAAACTGTGTGTGGATACTGCACAATAGAACCAGGACCGTCCACCATACAATTGATTCTGAGGTGAAGAGAGAAGAGAGACTTCTCTAACATCACTTGAATTTAAGAAACTGGTGAAAAATTATTTAAATTGTGTAGTGTAAGTCACAAATTTACCTTGTGGTGCAAATAATGTAGCCCAGCCTTGCCAAAGTCTACAAAAAACATCAATAAAACTCATCGATCTGCATTATCAATAGCAAGCACTTAATTAAATTAAATGTATGGGGGACAAAATCACTGACAAATAATGATTTTTGATGGAATTATGTTTTGTAAACAAATGAAAATACAAAGACATAATAGTATCGGGTAAAAGAGCAAACCGTTCTGTATAAAAATGCAGACCAAACGCAGAAGTTAATTAAAAGCCAATCATAGGTGTACTCAGAGCCTGTCACCTCATATCAAGATGGGGGATTTTCTATATGAAGTTTGCATATTCCCACTGCCCCATTAGAGTCTATAAATTACCTGTGAGTGTGTTTGTAAATGTTTATTTGCTCCATGGTGAACCAATCTAATCCGACCATAAACATTCACTCTTACGCCACATTGACACAAAAACGAAAACATTTTGTTGTGTTTTGGTTTTTCTCCCAAGGTGAAACTTTTTGAAAACATTACAACTCCATCTCCATGCAAACGGGAAAAATACGAAACTTTCCTTAAATGCTGCTACTGTACATACGCAAGACGGTCATAGTAAATAGTTCTTCTGCACATCCACAATTAGATGGACAATAACAACGTTTGCTTTCGGAGGGTAAGGACTTCCAGCCCGTATTCTTCATGGGCTCGGAAGTTTTATAGCCAAGAGTCACTTTAACAGCAATCCGAATGTGTCGTCTGTCCATATGAATGTCTATGTACACACCATTGTAAATGTTCACAGCCATTGTTTTCTGCACGTCTGTGGTTCTATTAAAAAAGCAAAGAACAGTACCCTCTAATGGCCCAATATGAAAATAACAGATTCAGAAAGTTTTGCCATTTCCGAGTTAAACAAAAACGTGATGTAAAAGACGTAAAAGACGGATTTATCAAGCAGTGAGATAGAATTGTGAATGAAATTTCAAATCTCACAAAATAGAAAGTAACCAAAATACTATTCGTTATTTCTTCCACTCCTGCATCTATTGATACCTTTGTGATGTCTGCTGGTCAAGTATCAGTACTCCCTATGATGGATGAGGATAGACTTTTGTTCCCATTGGAAATCAAAACAATGCAGCAGAAGGGGGAATACACGTTCTCGAGAGGCCAAGCAATGTTCTCAGTCTCCATTTGCACCTCGCTGTGAAAAGCCAGTTAAATGGAAGCCTTCTGCTGGAATGTGCTTATAGCCTTTCTGAGTGCATAAAAGGGTTGAATGTTATGGCAGCGCAGCAATCTTAAAAGAAATTTAGTTTCCATAGCAGTGGTCTGAAATCTATTGAAATCCAATAAGGGCTGAGAAACCCTAAGTCATATTTCAGTGCCTGTTGAACAAAGGACTGCTTCCTGCTCTCATTATGATGTTTTATGTGATTTTTTAAAGAAAATTGCACCAATAGTTGATGTATGAGCAATGGAAAAATATATTCAGACCACCGTTATGACCTAATCTACAATTCCACTGTTTGACTCCATGTTCATGCAGTATTGACTGCTTAGGTATACCAAGTGTTTGCTTAATATTTGGTTGGATGAAGGCTCATGTCAGTTTTTTTGTTGTTGTGTTTTTGCTGCTAGAAGGGAATGAAAAAAAAAACAACCTAAATTAAGCTTGGATATGAGTTCATAGTGTCTCATGCTGCCTTTCCTCCAGAAATGAACCGGAGCGAGAAAATCTGTCAAACGGGCAAGAATTAGAGCTGTCACAGATGATAAGCTACAAAACACAGCCTGAAAAATGCTGTCAGAGAAAATGATTTTGACCACTTTCAAGAGTCTGACAGTAGGGAACGCAAGCGTGTGACTGATTAACAGGGTACAACTGTGAGTCCGGGAGATAATATCATCCTTCATGTGCCACTTATAGCAGGAAATAAGATTTGATATCGAAGAGTCCTGTCATGGTATTTACAGTATCTCAGTGAGCACTATGAGAGTCTCCTTCGTTAAAACTGACAGTAGTGGTAATTTTGTAATCAGTCATGTGTTCGGACTAATGTGATAATATTATCATGTTGAAAATGAGCCAAAATCTCATTGTAATTTATGACATAGCTAATGTGCGAGATGGAGTGGTTTTAAGCCCAATGTTCACATTTACTGTGCAGTTTTCTGCTCCTGAAAAGGATTAAAATAAGAGAGAAAGGTTTTCTTTTCAGCATTATTAATGAAGGTACGAGCACATTTTCCAATGTGACTGACATTGAGGATGTTAGACTGAAACATACCACTGAGACCCATCTTACATACAACAATGTTTCTAGTGCAAACACATCGTTTTTGTGTTTTCCTTTCAGAAAAGCTTGGCATTTGCACGTAGATAGTAGACACGCTGAAGATGATGTATTTAGCGTGTTGGGCCACTACTGGGTTCTGTTGGTTGATTTTGTAATGAAACCACACCTGTGCAAAGATAAATTTACTGACTGTCAACTATTTAAAAATAAAAAGTCCCAGAAGAATACAGACTGGGCGCCATTGTTGTTATTGTTCAACCATTGCGCATATGTAGAAGACCAGTATTTACTGAGACCACGGAACAGGTGCAGTAGCAGCATTTCTTTCATTTACACAGAAAGAGAGCCTGAGCATTTTTAAAAAGCTGTGTTTTCTTTCATTTCTTTGGAGATGGAGTCAGAGCATTCTCAAAAAGTTCCCCCTTGGGAGCGTTTTTTTTTTTTTTTCTTCAAGTTACGTTTCAGTCGCTCCGAGCGCCATTGTTGTGTAAACAGACTCCGAAACACAATGAAGGTTTTCTGTTTTCATTTGAAAACGTCATTGTGTCAACAGAGCCTCAATTATATGTAACCAGACATAGTTTACTCTAAAAACAAACAGAGGTCGGTACACAGTCCAAAGTGGCAATCCAATCCAAATGGATTATCACAAAACAGTAACCTGAGACCAGCAAAAAATCCCAAAGCACACCGGACACCTAATACAAGACTTGGAAGACTGGAATGCAAATAGATCTGGCTCAACATAACGCACGCAACAAACTGGCTGCGGACATCATGGAGCACACCGCTTATACAGACATAGGGGAACGTAATGAAGCTCAGGTGTGAGTGATAAGAGAAGGAGCTGGTAATTAACGGTTCAGACATGTGAGGAGCGACACCAGATCTGGAACAAGACGAGTAAATAATGCATAATCAGACTTAACTAATAACAGTGCGACGCAAACTGTACGTAATGGAAAATCAGGACTCAGACTGAGTGGAATACTGTCAGGATCTTCAATCTGACATATTGGGAATGATTCAAAAGTAACTGATTAACTAAACAGTATGTTGATGGCCCCAAAGATAGGAACTAATACATGAAAAATGTGAAGAATGATCCTTTTATTTAAAAGATGATGGATGGACAAAACATGAAAACTTCTAAACTGGCCCCCAAATGTTATCTTTGCATGGCTAAATGTAACACATTGCCCATTGGATGATTGAGGTTGGACCTTTTTCTGATAAGAGCTCATAAACAGGTTGTAAAATTTAAGAAAACCATCAAAACAGCAACACTGGCGACATTGAACACAGAGTCTCTGATGCTTGTCACATTCTACTTTTGTTTCATTAAGAGCTCTTTGGTCCTTGCTTCATTCACATTTATTTTAAAATGCATCACAGTTTGCAAGGAAGAATGACTGAGACCTGCTTTTCAAACATGTTCTATTTCCCTAGTCCACAATGAGCTTTAGATGTTTGGTAAAAGGCTATGATGCAATTGAGACACGGGGCTTTATTCACTAAAGGTTTGGAAATCATGTGCACATACATGTGAAAGCTGATCTTCCAATTGAGTGCATCTGGAGAACATGATGATGAGATCCACTATCTATTTAACACATTTGGGCCTTTTGCTACAGATCCAGTAAAATACAGTAAGGAGTTTTATTCCAAAAGCAAATCAAGTGAGCAATCTAATTGCAATGAGATTCACAACATCTGAAAACAGTTGCATCTATTTATACTGTGTTTGGACAGGACGTGCGGCTGTTATTGTGACATTTCCTCAATTGACTTACCAACACGATTATTTTGTGGACTTCCTTCTAATGTATTTTCTGTGTTGTATCACTTCTAAAGCCTTGCAATCTTTTCTGATTCTCTCTGGTTGCTCTTCTTTTTCTAAAAGCTTTCACTTTGTGACAGTTTCTTGACTCCGCAAAGTTTTCTTTTTTCTTTTTTTTCTGCCAGGTTCAGATTTATTTGTTGTCGCACTCTTATATGTGTAATAACTTCCTACACCAACATCTACAACTCTATATCCCATTTCATTCTGTGATTGTGTGATCCTTTTAAGCAAATTGGGTGCAGCGTGTCTTAATCAAAAAATGTATCTGGAAATCACTTTTAAACTCAAACTCCCCAAAATTAAACTCGTAGTGTAGTTGTCAGCATCATCAGTAGTGATGATGGATCATGATGATCGAGCCAGTGAAGCTGAAAGTGTGACTTGGACGTACTGATTGTTTGATCTATTTATTCTAAACCCTGCAGTTCACCAGCCTCATGATGTGATTAAAATTGCATCTAAAGAAAATGGTCCACATTCAGTGCTTCTGTTGGCTCAGTTCAATAATGCAGCAGGTGACTTCCTGTTTCAGCAAAGAAGGTCAGATCTTCTCTGGTTTCTCTTGGATTGGTTACGTTTCGTCAAGATCACCCATGAGACCAAACATCCTGGAAGGAAGAGCAGCACATAGACTTCTTTGAGAGAGCACAGAAACATGGAGGCTTGGCGTTCCAGCCTTGTTCATTTATGCCTCCCCTTGGACTTAGCCAATGGGCTTTTTTTATGTTGTGTTTTACATCCATCAGACCACCTACATTTGCAAGTTTCTCATTTTCTTGCATCTCTCAGCAGGGAAGATGGATCCCCAGGAATATCCCTTCAGTGCTACATGTCACTGGCAGTGAAGTGAGGGAGCACTAAGTAAACCCAAGAGAGCAGAGGGAAAGAAGGGAAAAGAGCTGGTGTGTGGAGCAGACCGAGAAAATGTCAGTGATGTCAGTGACAGACCTGAAATCCCTCATTTTCCTGCAAATTTACGGTTCGTGCAACACAACACATGTGAATTACAGGAAGTGCATCTTCTTGCTTTCAGTGAGACACTGCGGGGTCAAAATGGCTCAGAGTGGAGGCTTGAACAACAGTTTGAACACTTTAAAGAAAACAGAGTAGCTTTTACACAACATATCAAGACGAACGTCTTCTTCTTTTACTCCTTCTTCTTCTTCTTCTTCTGGGTTTAACGGCAGTTTGCATCCATAAAGTTTAATTACCGCCATCTGCTGGTTTTATCTATCGCAAGTCATCATACTGATGTGAAGCTTGTCGAACTTGCATTTTTATTTCACAAAAGTTTTGCAATTACAGGCAAATGGCAGAAACACTGAAAAGGATGTTGCTAGCATGCCAGGCCACGAGTTGGCGCTGATGGTTGTTTTTATAATGAAACAACACACACACAAAGGACAGAGAATGATACTCTATAAACATTAACAACAATGACCAGTACAGGGGCATTCGTACGGGCAGACGTCAAAGTTGAATTGCTATTACAGGTGACTCAACTATAAAAATATCAAGAGAACATGGACTGGGAGTCATGACACTCTGGAAATCACCATTGTTGTTATTCTCCATCTACTCATACATGTGCAAAAGATCTATTTAATTCAGCTGTGGTGCATAATGCACAGTGTTTTCCTCCATCTACATGGAGACAGAGCATTTTCAAAGAGTTTAATTTTATGTGGCTCTGAGCATCATAGTTGTGCAAAATGACACACAAAATGACTGAAAAACATGTAAACTAGAGCTAAAAATACTGCACCTGTGCCATCAGTTGTTTTTGTATTTCCATATAAAACATTGTTTTCAGTTTCAAATACTCATGTTAGCAATTGTCCACAGAGCCGTATATCACTTCTTATCCAACTTAGTAATGCAGCAGATGACATCCAACATCGGTAGACTAACTTGCATCTTCTTTGGCCTCTCTGCTTTTGTTCATAGTTTGAAAATCCCCGTAGCGAACCAATATGATTGGTAAAACAGCTACACAGAGATCTTGGAACAAGCACAGAAACATGGAGCCTCCTCTCTGAACATCACATTTGAACATAAAGATGACCTGCTGCAACATTTGCAAACCATCAGAGACCCGTAGGAACTTTGATCTTGCCCACATGATGGAAGCTGCAGGCTCCTGGAAGATGATAAATCCCAAACCTGTAAGGAAGTCTTTCATCTCATTCATGTATGTAGACATGAGCCTACAAGCAGCTCTGGAGGCTGATCGGCAATGCAGTTTTATATCAGGAAACAAACCACAGCGTCAGATGTAAACCAAAAAGAATAGCATAGATTCCCATGAGTTTATAAAATAATGGGTCCTGATTTTTTTCAGACAGATTTTGTTAAGTGTTAAAAAAAAAGAAACTTCTTTGATTTTGTTTGAAGTGTGTAGTTTATATTTTAATAATTTAGGATATGGTATAACCGTATTTCCCGCATTATAAAGTGCATCTGAATAAAAACCACACTCGCAAAATTTAAAAAGAAAAAAAAAAGTACAAATATAAGCTGCACTGGACTATAAGCCACAGGTGCACAGCACATTTTGTGTGTGTGTGTGTGTGTGTGTGTGTGTGTGTGTGTGTGTCTCAATGATGGCTGAGACTCCCTTTAGATTAGTGCAAATCATTGACCATTGTGGCTGAATCTGGTAGTTTTCTACTCAAGAAAAAAATAACAGCAGCTAAAAGATAAACACATTTTAAAAAAAACCCACAGTAGTTCTGTAAAAAAAAAAAAAAAAATCTAATTAAAAAAGATTTTTAAAAACAAGCACTGTATACTGAAATTACACTTGGAACACAAGTAGCTGGAAAGGATGGTGGAAGTGTTTCTGTTAATGGCGAGCAATTTAAAAGGCCACTCAGGAAGGTGCACCATCTCCTGTTTTGTGGTTTGTTTTCTTTCCCCCTCAAGTCTTGATTTTTCACAAAAAAAAGTTGTATTTTTAGTGGCCCTGAACAAAATTGTCATTTAAACAGACACCAAAAACGTAATGAAAGAGTTCCATTTTCACTTGAAAATGACTGAATGTGACTTGAGTTCAAGGTATAAAGAGGCACTCCCTGTCCTGGTGCCTGTACTGGTTGTGCTTTGTCATCATCCTCAGCCAATCAGGTGTCACCATTTGGCTAGAGAGGAATCATAAGAGGGATCTAGCTACTACCTTCAAGCCCCTGTAATAAGAGATGAGAGTAAACTTCTTTCTTTCACTTTCAGTTGCTTTCTAGTCTGGAACTTTTCAACCTATTGTTCTTTTAACATTGCTTCATGCTTTTGTTTTCACTCAGTCCCTCGCTTGTTTCACCCTTCTTTTTATTGTTTTAGTCTTTGGTCTGATGGGAAAAGTTTCCAATAATGCTTAGTGGATAGTGCTCTCACTTCATATGACCTGGTTCACAACCACTGACCAATGTAAAATCTTCTAGCTGCTTGATTGCATTCGGTTTCCTTGAAGTTAGTGCTAAAAGTAGAGTGTTCAAGTGATACTTTGTACTATAGTTTTCTCACACATTGTTGTTC
Source organism: Parablennius parvicornis (assembly GCA_900302745.1). Classification (NCBI taxonomy): domain Eukaryota; kingdom Metazoa; phylum Chordata; class Actinopteri; order Blenniiformes; family Blenniidae; genus Parablennius; species Parablennius parvicornis. The sequence goes on along the minus strand of OMNM01049736.1, from coordinate 30,977 downwards.
CAGCGTAAACAGCCAGTTTGGTAACCCAGTTGATTGCATGTGTTTTCTTGAGATGAGCACAAACATCCTTCAATGTGCTCTACTTTTACTTCCAATGACACACACACACACACAGTAATGTCTTTACATTACTGGCTGCTACACACCACTATAACACATTGCTTGACACCTGTCAGCTGTTAAACATGCACTCCATTGTGATATTCAGGCAATTGACACATTGTGACTGGCTTGATTTGCATAACTGCAAGTAAAAAATTTCACGCTCAGTCAGAGAAAAGCTGCATGACAGTTTCTGCAGTGCCACGTGAAAGCTGCATGTGACCTCTGACCCCACTGATGAACAGGGTGCAGTCTGTGCACACGACTTAGAGATGTGCCGCTTCTGCAGCACAGCTAATGAAGAAGCAGCTTTACGCACTGTGTGTGTGTGTGTGTGTGTGTGTGTGTGTGTGTGTGTGTGTGTGTGTGTGTGTGTGTGCGCGCACGTAGGACAGGCGGAGAGACAGAGAGCGAGAGATATACACAGAGCGGCTTTACACAATGAGTGTGTGCAAGTGTGCAATGGGCGGATAGACAGAGAAAGATACCCACAGAGCGGCTTTACGCAACATTTAGGGCTTTTTTTGGAGAAGCAGAGGCGCTCCAAACAGCATGTATCTACATGCAGAAGTAGAATCTGGCAGCACGAAGCCCATTTACCCGTAAAAATCCACATATTTGCTGCATCTTGAATATGCTGCAGGGTTCAAAGCATTTGAAAGAAAAAAGTTGTGGCTTATAGTCAGAAAATTATGGTAATTTCATTATGTTAATCATCTCAAATTACATTTCTTATTATCGTTTTTGTACTTATGATTTAAGGATCTTGGTCTGATGTTGGTTTAAGTTTTGAAAATGATCTACAATAGATATCAGGCCGTAACTTCAATATCTATAATTTTCTGGAACAGTCATAATTATATCAAACCAATTATTGTTGTAATGTATTGTCTTTAGATCATCTTAAAGGAAGGTCTTTGTATTTGACCCATTATCTTATTATCAAAAAATGATGCACCGAGGTGGAGGCTATTTTAACTTTTTGATATTGTTGTTATTGCAAGCTTGATTTGGAAACAAAAAGGCTTTGTGCAAATGACTGTCGTCAAAGTGAACCCGAGAGTGAACTGTTGTTGTGGGTGATGTTCCACATCACCGTGCCACCAATAAACACGTCATATCTCATAAAATTGAGCCTATTCTGTGTTCATATTCAACATTCGGCAGGACGGCGTTTGCTCAAAGCCTTTGAGCATCCTCTCTGACCACATCAAAGCCTGAAAGGAACTTTTTAACACTCAAGAGGATTAAGACCTCTCTCAGGAATACAATGCCACGAAAACAGATAAATGCACAAGACACGCTCCCCATGGAGAACATCCTGCCCAGGGATTGGAACCTGCGGCTTCAATCAAAGGGTCATTGACAAGAAATCTTTCTCTGTTAAAAAGAGATGGACAACATTTCAGTTCAGGAGGTGATACTAAGCTACGTCTTGGTTTTCAAGTAGTCTGAGTGGGTTCATGTAGCTTCTGGTGTTGCTCTTCAAAGCCAAAATGCAAAATGTTTTAATGCATACTGAGGGTTCCTTGTGTACCTGCATTTTTTTTTTTTTTTTTTCATTTGAGTCCCATGCAAACAAGCGATTGAGAGTTACATGAATCTATTAATATCAAGGTTAAAGAAAATAGCACGCACATTATTAAGATAAAGATGAATCTTAAGAAGATGATTCTGGTTACCCTTTAGGCCTATTCTGAGCAAAACCAGATGGGAAACACAAAGTGACAAACAACATGTTAGAACAGAACTCAAACACAGCAAGTTCATGTGCAGTTAGAGACAACGTCTGGATATAGTGTTTGAGGTGATAAAACAAACAAAATAAATAGTGCAGAGAAAATAAAAAGGAACAGCTCTGTGTTCCTGTCGAGACCGGAGCACGGCTGCCAATAGAGCTGGCACACTGAACATCAACAATGATTTCACAGATGATTGAAGCAGCGGGTTGATTGCAGAGGTGTACAGGACCGAGCTGCATGCCCAGTTTCTGTTAAACGTATCAGAGGTGCACTGGACGACTGATTATTATCATAGGACCCAAAAAAAAAAAATGCTGAACATATTGCTGAAACAGCCAAAGAGCTTTTCAGATGGAGAAGGTGTATTTTTTTTTTTTTTATTGTTGAATCAAGTACTGGATCTCCTTCTCATCAAGCTGCAACCGACTACTCTCGAAAAAAAACTTTAGAGCAGAACACACCGAGTTAGTGGAAAAGAGTTGCAGGAAATTAGCTGTGGGTCACAAACTTAAATCCACATAAATGGAACAGCATATGTGAATGTGTTCCGTTTACTTTTCTTTCCCTAAACTTTAGTGGACGTGCATTAAAAAAAAAAAAAGGCCTTATTGCCCACACTGTGAGCACCATTTCAAATTAAAGCTAAGAGTTGACACTTTAATGTTGTTTCAATTTTTTTTTTTTTCCAACTGAAAGCACTGAAGCACAAAAAATGCACAACTCTCCAAACGCTTGAGGACAGTGCTGTATAAATCTAGTGGAAGGGTTAAAGTGCCTCTTAACAGAAATAGTACTGCTGCTCAGTATTGTGATGCACATTACCATTGCTGAATAAGATATAAATACAACCTACGGCTCAGATTAAAAAGTATTTACCTTTTTAAAATAATCAGAATACAAAAAGTAGGGAAGTTAGTATTCCTTACATTGTAACAACGTTTTGCAAATCAATCTGGGGCTACTGTTGGGTAAATTGATTTTTTTTTTCCAACTGCCAACTCTGATATTCATTCCACACATGCATTTTATTCACAAATGTGGCACCATGTAAATGGAGATGAACAACAGACTAATTGCCACTCTGCAATGACAACATATTCAGTCAACAGATTGGAACAAAAGTTTACTTGCTTTTAATAGATTCAAAAAGTTTGTACAAGAGGGACTGTTCAGCAATCAGCCATAACTTGTTGACCTAAAAAGTGACCAAAAGTGGGCCAAGGAAGGAAAAACAGCGACGCTGCAACAGGGCCATGACAAGATTCATTGGTTTAATGGAGGCTGTATCTCAAAATCTTTACTGGTAAAGTCTTGGTAGCATAACACATCATACCTTCACAAGTCTAGTGGAGTCCATGACTTCCAGGGTCAGGACTGTTTCAGCCGTGAAAGCACCATTATACACATTATACACATTATTAAGCAGGTCAATATATTTTGTCAAATATATTCTTCCAGTGGTATGAGCTATACTGAAGGATAATTCGTCCTCATGTGGGTATATTTTGTATAACAGGAGCAAAGGAGGAAGTTGGGTAATTTCCAAACGTCTTGGAGAACTTCAGCCCAGATCTTCTGTGGCTACAGCCTGGTTGAGATTATTTTTGTCTGTTAGTGTAAATGAAGACAAATGTTAAGATTAGATCTCTTTTTTTCTTAAATTTTCCTTGTTCGTACATTGGTTTGTGGAGGTACTTGTGGTGGTACTACCACAGTCTAAAAAGTTTATAATTTCAAGTGTGGACATTGTCCATTGCAAGGCAGCTAAGAATGGTAAGATATCAAGGAAAGCACTATCAAAGAAAAGTGATTATCGGACTTTCTGGACTGTGAGTCGCGATGGAGTATAATGCAGGTCTGTAGTTGAGGAGAAAAACAAACGTCCGCCTAAAGAGAGTCACAATTCTGGTTTTGAGATGATACTTAAGCTGTATTTTGTTAGCATACAGTGATATCTAGAGGTTGCATCACCAGCCGAATAACTGAGCAAAAAAAGAAGTGTGACTTATGGTGGTTGTGGGACGGCTGGTACAGTGGTTGACTTGTTCGACTTGACAGGTTAGATTCCACATGTCACTCTGTTTACGTGTCAACCGGTCCTTTAGAAACACACTTAGCTCTAAATTCCATTCCGATGAATTGAGCATGGCAACTGCCCCCAGTGGTGTGTGAATAGGTGAATGTATTTGCAGTTGATCAGTGTAAGGCACTTTGGGGACTGCTGAAGCAGTGGAATAACGCTATATATGTGAAATCCATAGAAGATTTTAAATTTGACTTAAACACTGAGCTGATTGCCAAACGGGGTCAACATTGAGTCCATTTAATGAGGAAGCTAAATTCTTTTAATGTCTGTGACACAATTTTACAAAAAAAAGTTTACCATTCTTTTATTGAAAATCTTTTAACCTTTTCCTGTACGTGCTGGCAGGGCTGTCTGTGAAAGACGAAAACCAGCTTGAATAATATCATCAAACTGTGCTCCAAAATGATTGGAACTCCTGAGAGAGACTCAATCTGGGAGTCACAAGTACCGGTAGCTGGGGAAACAAAACGGATCACCAGTCAACCAGACCACGTCCTGTCTGAGGACTTCTCTCTCATGCCCTCAGGCAGATGTTATTATGTGCCCCAAAGAAAAAAACAACAGGTACTCAAAGTCCTTCAATCCCTCTACCATAAAGCTTTTAAACACAGACCACACTCATTTAAAAAAAAAAAAAAAAAAAATTCAATTACTGTAAATATCTTGAATGATATTATTCTTGTCTTATTTATTGTTTTTTATAACTATTCTTACCTTTTCACTGTCTTGTCCTGTCTTGCTTAGTGATTATCTTTTCTGGTTTCATTGATTTCTTGTGTTCTGACATTTCCCTATGCCACTTGCTAATTCCTGACAGATTGAATGAGTGATGACTGAATGCATGCATGTAAATGTACACACTGGGAAACTACAAATGAATTGCCCCTTGTGGTGTCAGAATCTGAAACTGAATCTGAAGATGAAAAAATTGGGTGTCAAACACTTTTCAGTGCAGTTTGCCACATACAGCTCAATTTCACCTTGAGTGTTCGGACAAGTAAAATAGCACTATTATCACCTTTAAATTTTGTTAGTTGTGGCACAGAGTATACATGAAAATGTAGAGATTTTCATAAACCCAAACAATTGTTTAAGGAAATTACTACAGTCTCAATGTAAAACCAATCTGAATGAAATCTTCCGGTGCAAAATACAGTGAAATGTCCAAAAAACTTCTTCTATAACTGTTGCATTATGCATTATTTTTACAAACTCACCCTGACAATATGTCTTTGAGGCTAATGCAAGTTGGTCAAAACCGTTAGAGGGAGGAAAAGAGTTTGAGGTCAGAGGTGTTTGCAAATAGAAAAGTTTTTAGTCCATTTTATTTTAAAGTATTTCTTTTATCTCTGATTTGTTTTCTTGTTGCGCTTCCTATTGAACAGTTGCACCATGCAGGCATTTATCATTAAATCACAGACCATAAATCATGCGTTAAGACCTTTTATTTTCATTTAATGCTTTGTCTGGTGGAGATTTTGTATGTATAGCAATGTTACATTCATTGATGCTTATTGAATTTCAAGCCTAATCAAGACCAATGAATTCTACTGTGACAACTAAACCTGTTAATAGTACTCATGGTGACATAGTGTGTTGTTCGGGTGTCGGGAAGTGCTGGTCCCCTCAATCACTCTTGTTTTTAAAAGCTGCTAAAGTCAGCTTTTTCTGTTGTTTGAGCTTTAAGATTCATTGAAAGTCAAAACTGCCAGGAGGACCCTGAGCGATGGCACCGAGCGAAGATAATGTGTCAATGAGGAGAGTTACTTCTTCTAAGATTAGTGTTTTAAAGGCCGAGAAAATCAAAGCAAGCTAAATAAATAAACCCACTTTCACCAAAGCACAGCATGTTTAAACAATAGTCACAGTAGTTACCCCAAAGACAATTTCAAGCACAATCATTGCCTCGGTCACTTAACTGTTGGGCTTAGTGGGCTTTAGCACAAGTGTGTGGGCATGTGAGGTCGAAGGTAGAAGTGTGAAGTTGAAACCAGATAATTTGTCTGGTGATGCAGATGCAAGTTATGTCTCTAGAGTGACATTATTGGATCCCATGGGTAGAAATAAAAGAGAACGAAAAGGGGGAAAAAAAACTAAGGGGGGAGGGAAACTAATTGCCTGACCTTTATCGACTCCTTTGGAGGAGACACAAGCCAATGGGCACCATCCCTCGTTACATCCGCATAATTAACGTCAATCGATCCGACTCCTTTTTTTTTCCCCTTTTTTTTTTTTTTTTTTTTTTTTCTCACTGCTGATGTAGACTGATGTGCCAAGTTGGAGAATGACAGCTGTCGCACAAAGTGACACAAGGCAGATTCATTACCCGGCGAGTCGATGATGCTGCTAGAGGGGAGGAGAAAGAGGAGGAGAAGACAAGGAAAATCCATTGCAAGTCACAGGCATATCTGGGATGTCAATCAAAAGCACTATTGGCTATCTTTATTTGGATATCAATGGCTTTGTCCGGCACATTGATTTTTCTTCTGTTGTCTTTCTAGGGACGAATACTGTCAGCTCAAATGAGATGAACATGCTGCGAAATTCAAAGTCTTGATTCAAAATGTAAAAAACAAGAATGAGATTGTCTTCTCTATGGCAGTGGACAACAGCCAAAATCTCAAAAAATGTATGTGTAATCATTTTTTTTAATTTTATTTTATTGCTTATTGCCGTTAATAACTAGCAAAATGGATCCGCATAATATTTGAATGTGCTTTCAGGACACTGGAATGACTTAACACTACCAACCGCAGTCAATAGCTAATCTTCTATTAGATGAATAACAAGCATGCGGCCCACTCATTACGAGGTACTTCAAGTCAAACATTGCACATTTAATCATAATGGGGATAAAATAAAGTGCAGCGCACGCCTCGAGCCTCAGCACTGCTCCAGTGTCAAAAATGCTTATCACATTGGCTGGATAAAAAAAAAAAAAAAAAAAAAAAAAAAAAAAAAAAAAAAAAAAGCCCATCCGAGAACTTGATCCTGCATTCCACCACCTGAGGGGCATAGCGAGTTTATTTCCTCCCGGGACCCCAGCTCCTTCTTCACTGTCAACCCTCGTATGATTTGCATACGCAGGCCAGAGGTCACCGACTCAGCGACGTAGCCTGACATTTTAATTCTGTGCAGACAGCCGAGTGTGCCCGGGTCCTTTATTCTAAAGCCATCATCCTCCCTTTCTATGAAAGGTAAAAGCAATGACAAACTTGGTCTACAGTGCGCTGTGCAAACGTTCAACATTACACAATTGCTCCGACACAATTACTCGCGTGTATCCACAAGTTGTTTTTCCTGCATGTTGTCGATTAAAGTAATGCTGCTGTCTTCCAGTGTTCACTACAGAGGTGTTGACCTTGTCGGAATAATTCCTGCATTTTACTGAATGAGGATAGTTTATCGACCGTGGCTATTGAGAAGATACCTCGAGAAATTAAAATAAAGTAGATAATTAGGTTGACTGTTTATTTTAGGTACGTGTCTTTGAACTGGAAAGGCGGGAAAGTGTAAGTTGTGTAAGTTTAACGTTGCAGTATTCCACAGAAGTATCATCAGCATTATACGTGTACGACTTGGGTGTACGGTTTGGCTACTGTTTGCATTGACAATTGCAAATGCTCTATTATGTGGAGGAGCAGAGGCTTTATGCTTCTCCTTACACTGCCACCTATAGGTTAGGCATGCTCATAGCTCTAACAAGGTTTTTATCTGGGTTTGTGTAAATTAATTCGTTTTTCTTAATCTGGTTTGAACAATGTTATCTTTGAATATTAAATAGCAGGCTTTTTTCTTTTTTCTTTTTTTTTTCTTCTTTTCTAAGAAGAAAAGAAATAGCCGTTTTTCTAAATATCCGGCTATTTCTAAATGTGGCAAGAATCTCAAAATAACACAAGAAACTAAACGTGAGCCATTACATGCAAGGCATTTTTCGGAACTTATGATAGTGGTATACATATATATTAGCTGAATGCTTGCTTTAGCGCATATAGTCAATCTTTAAATTGACTGTATTTACACAACAGAGAGCCCAATACATCTGAACTCCACCGATCAATCCATCGTCTATAGTGCTTTTTGCAAAGAGTCACACTGTGTGCTGACCATGGCTGAAGGCAGAGGACGCACTCGACGAGTCTCCAGTCCATCACAAATCAAACACTGACGCTTTCACAAATAAGTCATTAATTTTGTGAGATTAAATCAATGAAGGAAGTCACTGTTCTTTATTGAGAAGGGATTGAATGCACACACTGCAGTTAAAACATAGTATGTATGTCAAACCCTGGTGATTAAATCAGTCAAGCCATTGAAGGAGGAATAGGACAAAAATATATAGATGAAGATCTTGAGAAGACGCAAATTGGAATTAAAAGTGGGATGAAACCCAAGGGTATGGCGTAATTGACCTGATTAAATCTAAAATGTCACAATAACACCAACAAAAATCTTAAATTCTTTAAGTCTGTGAATTAAAGTAGCTCAGTTGGTTATTACTTCAGTTGTCACCACACTGGACCAAAGAAAACCAAAGCACACAACTTTTTTGGGGGGTTGACATTGTTAGGTCAAAGATACATGCTATAATTACACTGGACCATTGGAATATAGACAAGAAAATATTTCTTGTGTTATGGATGAATCCTTACAACTATAGAGGAGCAAATGCTTTTTGGAATCTCATCAGATTTTTTTTCTTCAGTCGGTCTGAAACAATGTGTGATGATACATACATAATGTTTTATGTCACAAAGTAAAAAAAAGCTTTTTGGATTTAATATTTAAATATCCGGGAGTTTAGGAGAGTGCGACATAGGCTGCAAATACTAAATGGATTGTAATATTCCAGATACTACCATCTGGTAAAGAGGTCTGTGGTCTCATTTAAATTTTCCTTCAATTAAAAGATTAAGTGGACTAATATAGAGGAGACCCAAGTGTAAGGAGAGCACAGAATTACCAGCTTCACCTGCCTCTGTAATAATCAATTTACATGGGTAGTTTGGTGAGAGATGACACTCATGGATTATTTGAGTGTTAACACAGAATGTGACCAAACGTACTTAGGGCTCGGTTGACCAAGATCCTGCATGATTCATAGTTAAATTTGACTAATCAAATAAGATTAACAACAATGAATGATGCAGGTGCAAAAGCAAAAAAAAAAAAAAATCTAATAAGGGTTTTGCATACATTAGGCTGTGTTTGCATGAAAACGATCTACTGGAAACAGTACCATTGCAACATTTATTTATGTGAGGTGACTGAAAACACCATTTTTTGAAGCGACTCCCAAGATAGAACTTTTTGCGACATGAAAACGGGGGGAAATAGACGCTTTTGAAAACTCTCGGACTCTGTCTGCTAGAAGGTCTCCACTTTATTGAAGTAATTCAGGGGTGTCAAACACATTTGAGTTCTGGGACCACATGCAGCCCAATTTCACCTTGAGTGGGCTGGACCAGTAAAATAGTGCTAAATAGTGCTTCTTTGTTGTGGTGCAGAGTATAAGTGCTGAAAATGTTTATATCTTCCCCAAACCAAACAATCACTACTGAAAATTTCTACAATCTCAAAATGAATCTGATTTTAATGTCACTTTCTGGTTCAAAATACAGTGAAATGTCAAAAAAAAAAAAGTCTCCTATAGCCGTGCATTATGCATGTTTTTAAAAATTCACCCAGACATCATGGTTTTTGAGGCAAATGCTAGTTTGCTATCTTTAATAGCATCATCATCAGTACCTCAGCTTGGGTCTCAGTCTTGTGATGTGTCTCCTACTCTTGCGAAATGTGTGAAAATAAATCTGTTTTCAATCACTTTTTGAAATTTGATTGGTGTTTTGAGCCTCTTGCTGTCCAGTTTTGGTCCACGGGCCTCTGATATATAGGTTTTTAAAAGTTATCGGATTTCCCTGTTAGCAGAATTGGGAATGACAATATTTTGACATCAAAAAATAACCCATACAATAATAGAAGTGTCACATATATAGTATTTAGAGATTGGTAACTATGTTGAAATTCTTATATTGTTCTTTCAAGTATGTTTTACTTTATTCGTATCAGTATAATATTTCAACCTTTGAATCCATTCACACACTTTTGTTTTTATCACCTAATCTTTCAAGGTTTGAAGAGAACATGGCAAATATTGCTTCTAGCAACTAGCAAATGAGTTATTCAGGCCGTCAAATCCCCATTTGCCACCCGGTGAGGATTTATCGCACCCCAAAACGTATGCAATATTACGTGTGCAATATTTGATCTCCGTTTCTGTTTGTCACATAATGTTCGGCTCGGCATGAATTGTGCCATGTGCCCATAATTATGGAGTAAGCGCTACCTATTCTCAGGAAAAACAAAGGCATATATCTCACAGATGCCATCCCCTGGGAAGCCGGCTCATTTGATCAAGGTTTTATTTCGCATCACGTTTATTTCATTATTTTTGTCTACTTGGATTTTTCTTTATTTCCCAGTTAATGCTTTGACAGTTGTTCTTGGTATGCTGGAGTGACACCATGTGCTTGTCAGTGCTCATTAGTGATTTTTATTCTATCTTTTTTTTTTTAAAAAAAACATCTACAAGCATACTGAAGAGACACAGTCCAATATGTCAT
>OMNM01049735.1:12656-22992 GCA_900302745.1 Parablennius parvicornis | reverse complement strand
ATCTTACTTACCTTGAAAAAGCAAAATCATCCACAGTCTCATCATTTTCATGTTAAAGGTTGAAGTGTGACTGTGAAAAACTGTGAAAGCTGAAACTGTAGATGTAGAGGATGGGGTTTACAGCTTCCTGTGGACTCTGTGTGGGTTATGTATAAATGCTTTTGTGTGTTGCTTCAACTTGAATATATGAAAGCTGCACAAAGCAGCAATAATTGTTGTGGGTTGTGTAAACTAAAGAATGCATTGGGAACTTTGATCTAAGTTTTTTATGAGTTAATATTCCTTATCATTTAGTTATCCACTTCGTATATCCACACAAAGTCACATTAAATAAAGTGCAGATACAGTACATTCAGCACCCCAAAAACAGTATATGTGTTCATGGCTGGATGTGCGAAAGGCTCAACCTAAGGAAACTATTTGATGCTTTAAGGAGTGAAATATACCTTTTTCACAAGTGCTCAGCAATAATGCATGCTTGCGTGCTTGCCTGCTTGCATGCATGAGTGTGTGTATTGATGACAATAACCAAACTCTAACAAGTTCACTTCACACCTAATGTAAAACATAAGCACCAATATGTGGCAGCAGATGAAACAATAGAAACATAGTGTGAAATGTTTAACAATCACACATAGTATATACAATACATATAACATATATTGTAAACAACAACAACAACAACAACAACAACAGAATAATAATAATAATAATAATAATAATAATAATAATAATAATAATAATAATAATAATAATAATAATAATAATAATAATAATAATAATAATAATAATAATAATAAATAAAAATAATGTAGAAAATATTTTCCCTTCCAAAATTCACAGTCTCTCTGTCAGGTTAATTGTTTTTTGTTTGGTTTTTTTTGTCTCTTAAGTACATTCTTTTTTTGTCTCTTGACGAGCAGGTTAATTCTAACTTTCCCTGAAATATAGGATTGAAAATCATTACAACTGACCCAGTTCCTCCCACTTCTGGTAAACATAAATAACTATGTGTATATCAAATAGCCAAACAAACTGGTGCAGTTTAATCAGTCATATGCAGAATGTACAAACAATAACCTGCATGTTGATCAAAAAGCTGGCGTAATGCAGGTCACTGTTTCAGCTGGCGCTTTACAAGCACAAACCACAATGAGAGCAGCATACATTAAAAAAAGAAATGATGCTGGTCTATGCTTTTTTTTGTGGTTCCTTCAAGCAGTGCATGTTGCCAAATGACGTTAAAATTGCAACACATTCTCAGAAAGAGTCCACAGACCACGTAGACAACGACCACACAAAGTAGTGTCACCTGGTTCTAAGTTACTTTGTGCCCATCTCAGCAAAAATGGACCTGATTTATCTCACCAGCTAATGAAATTGCCAGCTTTTTGGTTTGGTGACGTGCGGAGACAACTGCAGCAGTGAATATGCGAACAATTAAACTTGATAAGAGGTATAAGTTCTTCCATGAAGAGTATATCCACAGCTATCAAGGTAAGAAAAGACGTAGCTTAGCGAGCTAACCGCTAGCTACAACAAATGGAGTACATAAAAATTTTAAAGAAGCCTAATTTAGTGTTAAATTATTTGAAATATTTAATAGAAGCATGGTACAGACTTTTAAATGATATATCCACATTTTGATATGTGTTTGCCATTACAATATGTGAAAGAAAACATACCCCGATACTGATACTAGGGATGAAACAATCCACATTTTTTCACTTCTGATCCAATCCCTGAATTTGGATATCTGCCAATATGAATACCATTACGATACCAGAGCCCTCTTTGTTTTGATATTATCATTATCATTATTGTTGATTTGATATGAGGCTGTAATAAACTCTTCTCTACTGGCAAGTATGAAATGTACAAATGTATGCATGTCTGCTCCCAAAAGGCAAATTGAGGTTAGTATAAAGTCAGAAAAGGAAGCAGTCCAAACTATTTTTGTTCATTTTGGACAATGTCGGGGTCTGCGTGATGTCATCATCTCATAATAAACTATATATATATAGACACACACTGGAGCAGCTCTGAGCCCTCTTGTCCACGCTCTCAGCCAAAACGCGGAAGTTGCGGACTGGCGCCGACCATCACCGCGGCCGGTCACTTCAGTTCCGTGACCGTACAAATACACACTGCCATACCTGAAAGTACTTTAAACCAGCTAACTCATGATAAGTTAGGCCTACGTGATACCGCTGTTAGCTAATTTTATGTTGATAAGGTAAAATGCTATCCAATATACAATGATCTGAATTTTCGCATGCTCACCAGATAGTTTTGCGTGCGCACAAGGAAGATACATTTTTATTTTTTCTTCTGATGTCCCTTTAGGGGCTCCGTAGATTTACTTAAAGGAGACATATTATGCAAAATTGACTTTCTAAAAGTTTTCCAATGGTAATTTGCATACCCATACATGGAAATGAGACCCCAGAAGTGAAAGAAATCTGTTGGCGCGTTCTCTCGCTTGTTTAATTTTTTTCTAAAGTATGTGCTCCAACTAGCAAAGCGGAAAGCAAGCCCTATGAAGTGTCATCGGGTTTTTTTAGCCAATCCCACACACAAGGTTGACCTTCCCAAAATCTCTCCGCTCTGTACCTTGCTACGCAGCACGTAAACAAACATGCCCGAAGCTACGCGCTAAACATGCCCGAAGCACCGTTAATAAATGTATCACCGAGCAGAGGAGTCTATTTTTACTGTCTTCAACTGAGCCTGTGAGGACCCAGTGGATTCATTTTATTTGTAATGAGAATCCACCAACAAGACTTCCCAAAGGATTGTATGCATACTACAAGACGAGTGCAATAACGTTGTCCAGTACAACGGTTAATAAAGCATGGATCTGTACCTACTATCCATGACTCAACTGCAAATGTGGGAACTGTAAATAAAATGCTCTGACTTATATGCTTTATATTACTTTTCGAAGCAGCAGGCTGGTTAGTTTGCGAGGTGACATTTTTTAAAATTTTTTGTGAGGTATTGTTCATGTCTTCAAAGTTGTGCTGATAGAGACTGTAGATCAAATCAAATGGACGTTTTGAAGAGTCTAAGGGTCTAATGAATACAGTATAATATGAAAAACTACAACTGCTTCTGCTATAGTTAGCAGAAGCTAGTGTTAGCTACTTGGTAGTAATTAACAACGCAACCAAACTAATGAACAAATTCAGACACACAATATGTTTTACTAACCACTCTGAACGTCTTGCTGCAGCCGCAGCGCTAGAGCTTCTCCTGGCTCAGATTATGGTTCAAATGGGTGGAAAGGCATTTCAGAGTCACTTTCTCGTCTTCCCAATATGGGCATGTGGGGCGGAGCTAGTCCAGTTCCATGAAACCCAGCAGATTCTACTGTAATGAGCGAATATTCAAATGGATGAAAATCAAAGACAAGCTGGATTTGTGGCAAATAACTTTGAATCCAAAGTTTTTGGACGTATAGGAACCTTGTGAAAGTGTCAAAAAGTTGTGTTATATGATACCTTTAATTGAATCTATCAGTGCTAGTTATGTTTATCTGTTTGTTCTGAATCCATATTGACTTTTGGTGAGTAAATTGTGTTTGTCAATGAGCTTTTTTCTAAGATTGTGGAGTGAAAACAACTCCACCAGAATATTGAAGTCAAAAGATGTACAAAAAAAAAGTTACTACAATCCCCACTAGATGTCACTAAGACACTTCTATGTTGCAAGACACCTGTTGGTTGCTTCATTACATTTCCAGATTTATAACAACAGAATCGTTGTTTAAGGGGTGACTAGGACTACATTCCCTCTAATCCACAATCTACAAATCATATGTATCTGTGTTTGACAGTTTCTACCAGGACTTCTTTTTTTTATTATTATTATCATTTTATCAGGACCAAGCCTGGTATAAATAATATAGGGAAGTAGGGTGACTTGGTTCTGACAGTTCCTGTAAAAAGAGCTCCACCCACTACTCTTTAAAGGCTACTAGATTTTTTTTGAAAATGAGGCTACATTAGTAGCTACATTAGTAGCCTCATTCATGTAAAACAATTCATGTAATCTGACTTTTGAAAGGGAGGTTTCGTCGCTGAATGGAGAAAAAAAAAAACAATGCCAGTATAGAGTAACTTAAAGAAGACCTTCCAGAGACAAAACACTGAGTACTCTGCTCGAGGCTGAATATATCTGCATTTTCAAGACTGGAAGACTCTCTGTCTCTCTTTCTCTCTCTCTCCACCACTCCTTTTGACTCTGCCTCCATCCTGACAGTTGTCCCTCCTCCACTCCTCCCGTGTCTCTTGAATGTTGTTGGACAGGCTGAACCGCCTGCACTGCACTCCGACTTTGGGGAGGATCAGCTGTTTGTTCATATGGAGAATGTGCCTCCTTATTCTGAGGATGTTTCCGTCTACGACAATCAAACACTTGGGTGACTTTAGGACCCAGTAAGAAACACCCAAGGGGGCGCGGCAATATTTTTAATCTGACCCAAGAACCTGTTAGTTTACTCTTGCTTCCTCAAATACAAATCACACACTGCTTCACAGCAGTTCCTTGATGTGACAGTTGCAATAGAGAAGTGCTCTGCGTACCAGCGACTGAGGAGCCACAACCCCTTAACTGAACCGAAGCCTTGGCAGACCTACTCCATGACCTGTGGACAAGGACCTTTGCGTCCTGACATGACTGGGAAGAGTACCAAATCCCCAGCAAAAGACAACCAGCAATGGAGCAGCAGGCCTGGATACTGAGGAGTCTCCTAGCCCAGCTGGAAAGACAGGAGAGTGAAGACGAAGGCACATCGAGAGGCACTGCTGGAGAGTTTGCGGTGAGTCAACTGTAATGGTCTTTTTAAAATGAAGTAGTTTGCTCCTTAGATGAACTCCACAGAAAAGTAACAGTATAGTTTGTATCTGTATGTCCCCAGAAACCTTTTAAAAATGGTTTATTTGGATGGGAAAAATTGACATTAAGTACAAAGGCAATGAAATTTCAAGAAACCACCATACTTCTATTATATTGTGGGACGCAATTTGTCGCAGTGGTTTGCGCTGTCACACCGATAAGGTTGTGGGTTCAAATCCAGCCCAGGGCCTTTCTGTCTGGAGTTTGCATGTTCTTCCCATGTGTGCGTGGGTTTCCTCCGGGTACTCTGACTTCCCCATAGTGTCCTAAAAAAAAAAAACATACACCGGGTGTCCCTGAGCAAGATCCTCAGCCCCCACCAGCTCCCCCAGAGTGCTATGCTATGTGTCTGCCTACCGATAGGTCAATTCGGTAAAGAAATATCCTCAAGGGGATTAATAAAGTACGATTCTTCTTATTCATTCCATCACCATTGTTATGCTTCTTCTTTATACTGATGATTGTCACTCAAGGCATTTCAATGAGGAAGACTGCATGCAAGTGAAACATGACACTTTACTAGACTAATGTAAGAGATTTAACAATATTGTGTGTTGGTCTGTGGCATCCCATGTTTAACTGCCCGAACCATTACCTAACCTTAGTCCCAATAGTATTTACTTAAAACACTTCAACATCCAGAGGTTTTCTGCATGCAGTATGCCCTGAAATCTAATAAAATACAAAAGATGAAACCAAACTAGAATAAATGAAAGCATGAACAACACATTAAAAAGATTAAAACAAAATTAATAAAAGATTATATTTGAGTGATTTATGAACAGAGGGGCCTCATTTACAACGTGTTTTTGTTTCAGAGAAGTTTAGCATATGGGCTACAATATTTTCAAAAACAGTCACTGTACACACAAAAACACTGAAAACGTATTTTTTCATACCAAGCCACTTGTTGGTGATGTGTCTATAGAAACAGTTACCAAAATCTCAAAAATAATGTGTTTTCAGTCAACTGTTGTCAAGTAAACAGAGCCATAAGCTAATTCTAACAATAACTGCAAAAGCACAGCTTAACCATGCTTTACATATAAATTGGTGTCGGGCTATATTATTTTGGGTCCCTAAATGTAGTTCTTTTGTACAAAAGTACTGTGCACAAAGTTTCTTGGCCCCATAAATCTGAGGAATGCAATGCCACATACAAGCAGAGATAACGAAAAAGTTGAGCCCTTGAATGACATCATCTGCAGGCTGCTGCCATGGTAATAAGTGACATGCCATTGCTTGAGGACGGCAGGGTGTGCTTCACACGCCGCCCCTCTTGCTGTCACACTGGACACTCTGAACCAGTCCAGAGGAAGGGGCCTATTGCATCACTTCCTTTCAAGCACAAAAAGCACTCTGTGGTGTCTGAAGCACAGATGGTCTGCAAGGCCTTTAACACACTCCTTGGAACAGAACGAAGTGGCCTCTGAACAAAAAGACCAGTGTCTCATGAAGTGCTGTAGGCATGGACGTACCATGAGTTAAACTTGAGTGTCAGACCTTCCGCCTCGTCACTTTAGGAATGGAAATCCTCTTGGTTTTTTTGAGCAGTCATGTCAGTTTCGAGAAAAATGACTCATATATTCTACATCCAGGGCTGAATAATGAAAACTAACTGCGTATAAATATTGTGCAATTTGTCACATGTAGTTTGGTTGTCATTTCTTCTATCGTATCTGTTTTTGGACTCTCGCATGACTGCAACAAATTGAAAACAAACAAAAAAAAAAAACAACAGATTATGAATCTTTTTAAAAAAGAAAAATAATCTTATGTTGATATTTTGAGATGATTATGACTTTAAACATACACAATGTGGATTTTCCTTTACTATTAACAACTCAAAATCAGCCATCATGGCATGTTAATGAGGGCTACCTGTAGGTCTCAGGGTAGAGTTCAGCTCTTGGCCATGGCCCTCGTCAGTCTTTCAGGGGTTTTGAATGAGCTCATGCTGTTTTCAGCAAGTTGCACTATTGTAACAGTGTCTTCAAAGCTCAGAGTAATCAAACAGTGGAGTTCATTACACTAATGTACTAATCCCTCAGTTTATCTGGATTCTGGAACATGTAACAACTTGTTCCCCGATGAAAATTGAGCATCCTGAAGTAACCTTTAGTGTCTCTGCTCTCCACCTGTGCAACACACTTCCTGATTATCTGAGCTGAAACGATTGGCTCATGTAAGGGCTAAAATAACTTTACCATATGTATCTTATTTTTTAATAAACTGTACAGCACTTGTTGTTTTTAAAAGTGACATGATTTAAAATGGTGTTTTTACCTTATGTTGTTTTAGTCTATTTTTAAAACACCCTCTAAGTAAATTTTTCATGTTTCTTTTTAATCCATTAAATATTTTCAACATTCTACTGTTTTGTTTTATCATAGTCCTCTATGTATATTCTGTGAGAAGTCATTTGAATTACAGTAACCTGCATGAAGGAAGCTATACAAATGAGGTCTGACTGATTGATCGGATGGGTGGTAATAAAACAGAAAGAAAGTGTTTTATATGTGACCTTACAATTGACCTTAAAACAATTCTGGGCATGTTTTAACATGTTTCATTATATGATGTCAGAGAAAACAATGTTTGCAATTCCACTTGTTCCCAGTAATGCTTGTTCAGTGTGCATTTACTGTACAATCACCCAATCATATCAGTAAGAAATTAAGATTAACAAGGTACCAGCTATTGAGATGTTCATTTAAAACTATAACGTTGGGCTATGTAAAGTCCAATTCAGTGACAATCAAAGTTACTATGAATTAAAAAAAAAAAACACGATTTGTTTTATAATGCAACAGTTTTGCTGGTCTAAGTCAGGGCTTTTCTGTGTAAAGTGTGTTTTGTGTCTGAGTGTGTGGGCTTTCTCTAAGTGCTCTAACTTCCTCCCACAGTCCAGTAAACATGCATTTGACATCAATTGTGGCTCCAAAATTGTCAGACAGTGTGAGTGTTAGTGCTTGCCTTGTGAAGAGCTGTGAGTGCAACCTGAAGTTGGAAGAAGCAGCAGTAAAGATGGATGGATGGGATTTGAATAATACACATGGCTTTGATACATAGAGAATAAGAAATGCTGATAGCACTAAAACAAAGTTATTTGTTGTTGTAATTTTTCAGAGGTTGAAGAGTCAGTCAACCAAGTACCGCACTGACAAGACCTACCCCACAAAAACAGCAGAGAAGCAAGAAAACATCAAGAAGAACCGATACAAGGACATTGTTCCCTGTAAGCATTTTTTTGTGTGATGTTTTGACAGTTTGCTTTGCATATACTTCTGCATTGGATAATAATAATTATCTGAATCTGCATTAACACACACTGTAGACAGTATCAGGTGAGATAACAATTAGGAACTATGACTTTGTCATGTCTGTCGTACACTTCAAGACATAACTGTTTTCCGTAAAACCCTCATGTCATAATTGACATGCATTAACTAAAACACATTTTATTGAAACCCAATTATGTATTGCCTTATTTATATTTTAATCACTGTGATGAAATGAGTGACTGTAATTCTGCCACATATGACAATGAAGTGATTGCAACTTATTGATATCATTAAATTAACAGCAGTGAGATTGTTAATTTTGTTGTATGTGAAATCAATTGTCAGGCTACAATTTCTTCACTATTTCCTTTGGTGTTTTTTAGTTTTTAGTGAAGCTAAACATTTTACAGCCTCTCTGATATGCTTCCTGACACCTGCTAGCTTTAGCATTAGCCTGCTGAAATTGTGTCCAAAAATGTATTTATTGAATAAACAG
This sequence comes from Parablennius parvicornis, assembly GCA_900302745.1. Classification (NCBI taxonomy): domain Eukaryota; kingdom Metazoa; phylum Chordata; class Actinopteri; order Blenniiformes; family Blenniidae; genus Parablennius; species Parablennius parvicornis. The sequence goes on along the minus strand of OMNM01049735.1, from coordinate 14,313 downwards.
TAGATTACCTTTAAAAGAACCATCACCGGGTCTCAGCATGATGGTAGTGTATGTCAGCTGTTTTGTTTTTGCTTCTTCTTCTATCAGTCCTAGAGCAGGTGTTGTGCAAAGTTCTGCAGCCCAGCTGAAAAGTACTATCCCTTTTGGGAGAGTTGTGCAGTGAATGGCTGTTTAACTCAAACGGTCCAAAGTAACAAGTATCTGTTTTCTATTTTACGTCCAGCTTGCAGATGTAGCTTCATCTAAACTTAAAATTAATGTCATATCAGCCATTATACCAGGGGTATCAAACATAAGGCTTGTGGGCCCAAACGGGCCCGCAAGTGGCTCCAATCTGGCCTGCAATATCAACAAGCAATTGGTATAAATTCCTTAAGAGTAGTAGACACAACACAACACTGAGACCTGAGCAGAAATTTCAGTGATGCTGCCATGAAAACTACCAAACAAGCATTAGCCTCAAAGTCATTATCAATAAAATTGGCTTAATTTTGACGGGGTGGTAAATTGCAGTCGAAATTTTGTTTTGTTTTGTGAAAACATTTGCATCATGTGTGCGCTGCACCACAACAATGAAAACAATAAAGTTTAAGTTTTAAAAGTTTAAAAGGCATCTTGGGGGAGCTAAAAAAATAGCATTTTATATCAAGCTTTAATATAGAAAAGTGCAGCAATGTTTTAATGTAAAAATAAGGGCATGTATGTCTGGATTTGACTTCCTGGAAATGTTGGTATTACCAGGGGAGCCTGGTAGAAAGATTTTGGAAACCATTGAATGTCTGTTAGCTATTGTTGTTATGCGTTGAACAGTAAAGTTATCTGATGGTTTGGTGGGAATCGAAGAAAGTCACAAAACCACTTTTCAATGTGTGTAATCTTATGAATTATTTCTAGATGTTTTCCTATTTCTGAAAAACCTTTGTGATTAAAATCAGACTTCTTTTGACATTTTTAAAATCATCTTTTGGTATACGTTTGTTGCCCAGCCACCTCAGCCAGCAGGAAGTCAATTTGGGGTCTTCCCAATGTGTACTTAGTGTAAGGGGATTTCAAGTTTTATTACAAACATCAATAGCCACTACATAGCAACAACATAGCAACAAACATTTTCATCATCACCAATCAATGTGGAACTGTCGCTTGTATTCATGTACAGAATTGATACTTACTTATTTACCCCACACAAGTGAAGAAAGATCAATAATTTGATAGATTGGTACTGATATTATCATTTGCTTAAATGGTTTTTTATGTGTTACTATTTAGCTCGGACAATTTTTTTTTTTTTTTTAAATATTTACCCCAATGAGACATTGAAGTATATGTTCGTATATGTCCATGAAAAAGTAATACAACAACTAACATATTTACTTCCTGAGGTTAAACTCTACTCTTGCATAATTATATTTGGCTACATTGATGTGATTAGTTACAGCAAATTCAACCACCACTGGCATAATGTACAATGTACTTTACCTATGCAACATTTTCTTCTCGTTTTAGTTGATCATGCCCGGGTGAAGCTCACCTTCAACACAGGCAATAATGACACTGACTACATCAACGCAAGCTTCATCAAGGTAAAGTCACAATATCAATTCTTAGATGAGCTTCTCAAAAAAAAAAAAAAAAAAAAAAAAAAAAAGAAAAAAGTGTC
>OMNM01049734.1:9278-20425 GCA_900302745.1 Parablennius parvicornis | reverse complement strand
ATATAAATAATTGTATGTATTTCTGTTTCATTTCCTGTAGAAAAGATTAAATGTATTTGACATAAATCTAATGTTTGTTTCAGTATAATATAGTAACACATGAGTTTTTTTGCCTGAAGGGTATTAATGAAGAAAAGAGACTTATGACCTCACATGAGGAAGTTTGTAGTCTTGTCTTACAGATAGATGTACAAACAGGCTTTTGTAAAGTGCTTGAAAACACGTCAAATATTTGACCTTTGTAATTCAGTACTTCAACACCCACAAAGGGAGGAACCACAACCTGCAAACAATCGACCTCTCCTTAAACCAGAGCAGCTTTGTTTGCTATGTAGTTCTGAATGATACAAAGTAATTTCAAGACTCTTTTTGACCCGAGTGATGTGTTAGAATATACATAAATAATTCAGTTTAACATCAGTATATAAATGAGGCTGGGGACCTTTGAAGGTTACATGGTACAAGGTTACGTGATGTAAGGTCAGATGACCAACAGAACACAATCAGAGAAGCTGCCAACCTCCTTTGATTCCTGCCATCCTGGTATTATCTGCAGCACCCAGGCTACTATACCATGCTGGCAGACAGGCCCGTTGTTTCTCTTGGGGGGGGGCTCAGACTTATCAGGCATTCAGCTGGGATACTGCTGCAGCAGGAAGGTGCAACTGAGGCCAGTGTGTGTGTCTGTGTATGTGTGTGTGTCAGGTCAGTGGAGGGCCAGCAGTGAGTCGACGCTAAACCTGAATGCATCTCCCTGTGTGTGGGTCTGAGGTTCCAGCAGGAACAGACCGCACACTGTCAGAAAACTCAAGCTGCAGGAATGAGCTCGGAGCTGGGCGGAGGCCACGCAGAGAGGATGCTGAGCAGTGTCATCTGCATGTTTGGAGATACGACGATTCTTTGAATACTGACTGCAAGCAAAGTGAGACACTGGAACACACAGTAAATTCAACTGATACCTGTGTTTTTATTTTGCGGCCATCTTTTTATTGTCTTTCTAATTGTTGACTATTTCGCTGGACGTGTGGGCAGGCAAGATAACAATGAAGAATATCGACAATGTTGGAAGTTACGCACTCCGCCTTGGTCATCGAGACACAATGCATTCAAATACCTTCACATAATGAGCAGTCACAGACAGATCAATCCTCCAGCTGAATAATGCTTGTTTAAGTTGTTCTGGCTGATGAGGTCTCTGTTTAAGTGCAACCTGAACTGGATCTTTAATCTGAATGACATGAAGTCACACGGTGGATTCCTACAATTTTAACAGCGCAGTTAAACAAACTAAAATTCCTCGTGCATTATGCTCATCACGTATTCAAAATGAAAAGCTATCACTTTTGTGATTTATTTTTTCAAAACAGCCCATATATAGTGCACATACAGCTATAACTCAATCAGACCATCGGATGATCTGAATCATTGGAAGTTTTGGTGCATTTTTCACATTTGAATTGTAAGTTAGGGAAAACAAGAGTCTTAAAATGTGTTGTGTATATGGGCATACTGTCACCGTTTCCCACAATGTCTCTTTAACCATATCTCTGTTGTCTAAATAAAAATTCCTCTCCCCCACTCTCTTGCTCTTCCTCTGTTCCTGTCTTCATATGTCAAAGTCGGACTGTCTTACAGCAGGACCTTGCTGACATGCAGCTTCTGGTGTGGTTAAAAATGGAAACGACACACAAAGTGTTTGGTCAGGGACTTTTGATGGGCAACATTTATCACTTTGATATGACCATGGCCAACAGCTGCATGTGCGCACAAAATGTCTGTACAAAAGTGTGCATATGCACAAGTGTGTGTGTGTGTGTGTTTTTGTTGTGCTTTTACCTTTTTTTGTTTTCTGCTTGGGCGGCCCTATATTAGGTGAAATTTTGATATGCGATGATGTTCTTTTTAGTATTGCGATAACAATATGAACACTTGAGTTGATGATGAGTAATGTTTTTGTGCAATGAGATTTGTAGCTCTTTGTCAATTATGACATTTTTAAATAAAAAGTGTAATTTTTGAGAATTAAAATAGTCACACTTTTCTTTAATATTTATAAGTCTGTCATGTTGAATTTCCAGGGTGACTGTGCAGTGCGTAAAAACATTATGCTTTACAGTCTTTTGTGATATGTATAATGTGCATGTTGTCATCGCGATAGCAATAAAGTTGTGATGTTTTGTGCAACCCTGCCTTATCCTGATGCTGTAATGAACAGCAAAGAGGATCAAATCCATACCATTGACACATGGTAACCACTTCACATGTCCACAGTGTCACCAGGGAAAGTGCTTGTGGACTGTAATTGATTTGAGATATTTTGTGAAGTTGGATGGTACGAAATTGCTAAACGGCCCAATAAAGTGAAAAAGCAGCCAAAATAAATTATAGACTGGGTTAAGTTGCTGAACTAGCAAGAAGTAGCTGATCAAGAACAGAACAAGAACCATTCATTCCTTAAATTTGATTATTTTTGTTGATGATCAAAAGCTGCTATCTTTCTCTGTTGTGAACATTGAACCAAAAGCTGGCTTTAAGATGAACAGAATATGTTGACCCCAGTGAAGTCCAGTCATAAACAATTTCACTAAACTCCTGTTTAATTGAGCCGGTGTGCCTTTTTAATCCTGAACTAACTGAATCCTGACAGTTGATGTCGACTTGTTTTACCTTTTTTCTTGTTGTCAAAAGTCATAAACCAATTGGTTTGTTTTTTTTTCAAAATCAGATAACAGGTACATTATAGAGCATCTTCCCCCAAGTAAATCTTGTGACTTTAGGTGAGCTTAGTGAGGGAATCAGTCATTAGAGTAACCCAAACAGTGCTGACAGCTCAGTCGTGTCAAAACTACTACAATAATGTGCACAAGACTTCCCCATCACTCAGTCGTGTGTGTTGGGAAAGGACCTGCAGTAATGTGTAAAAACATCACTGCAACTATTAACTCCTAATTTTCACTGAAAGGTGTGTACAATTTGAAAAATTAACAATTTTGACAAAACCCTTATTAATTATCATAGTCGAAGTCAAGATAAAACTAAAACTCAAAAGGTAAAAGAAGCCATCATTATACTCTTTGCTGAGCTGCTGATGCTGTGTGTTGTACGTCACCTGGTTTGTCGCAGGGGAATTGGCAGAGAGATACATAAAAACGGGTCAAAGGTGTTGCTCTGTTTAAGGCAATGAGGGCACGTCAGAGAGGACCTAAAAGGAGACACAGAGAGAGAAAAGGTTATTTTTTTTATTTCCCGTGTTTGTATTCATTACCACATCTAATTAGAGTCTATTTTAGAATTAGATTTTTATGTGCTGAAATTAATACCATGGTATTTGTCCCAACCTTCATTTGCAAAGCTCCCATAAATAACTTCATTCACAGTTATAGACAACCCGCCAATTTCTAACATTTTCAACAACATATAAAGCAACGTGAGGGTTTGGACAGTTTTGCAGTTAAAATCTCTATGGTGATTAAATAAGCATATTACGTGCACAGCACAAGCACTGAAACAGACCATCTGGACTCTGCAAGAAAATAGGAGCGAAGCAACAAAGGAGGGATGCAGTTCCGAATTTTACCATAGAAAAAAAACAAAAAAAAGACTGCATCAGGCACTTAGTAAACTGTAAATAGGTGACAGCATTCATAAAAAGGCTACAGAACTGTGACCAAAGGTAAAGAAAGATGGGGGTGGGGGGATTTGATAGTAGAAACAATGGTAAACAAAAGGGAGAAAAAAACAGATGTGAGACTGATGGAAAGGGCAGCAAGCACAGAGGGTTGAAAAGTCACAAGAAACAAAGCTGAAAGCAAAGAAGCAAATTTAAGTCGATGGATTAAGAATGAATAGCAGGTTGGCAGCAGGACAGTTGAGTTGACAGAAAATAGAAAACAAGCCTGGCAAAGCAGAGAGACACAGAAATGCCTCGTCAAGGTGGTTGAGCTGACAGAAGGGAAAATGATCAGAGTGGAGGAATGACGGGAGGACAGAAACACAAACTATGTGCCACTATGTGCATCTAAACGCGGCTTAAAGACATAGTGGCATCCTGCTTTTGAGGGAAACTCAAGATCAGTGTGACACTTTGGGAAATGTGCTCATATTTCATTTGGCTACAGGGTTTGGATGATCTATACTACTCGCATGTCTTGGGTCATGACTCACATTGCATGCCTACTTTTTTACTGCTAATATTTTCTGTCTTTACAATATAAATGAGCCAAGCTGCAACATATTGCAAGTACCAAAATACGTACATTTCTTTCCCTCAGCGAGCTCCATCTTGGTTAGAAAAGAGGAAAAGGAGCAGGAGCAGCGGCTGAGCTAAAGCTGAACATAAGAAGCCACGATTCAAGGGTGCTTCATCGGCACAGATAGCAATCTGAGTACTGCAAAATAGGAAATGAAGATACACTACTTTTCATTAAAAGTGACACATTCTTATCTCCACACATTAGTGTGCTTACAAAAGTGCAGGGTTAAATTAAAAAAAAAAAGAAAAGGCCAGCTGGGAAATAGCTATAAATAAATGCAGGGTTCTTTTCATGTCTTTTTCCTACACAGAGTCTTGTAAAGATTGATAAGGTCCAAACTAGTGGCTTTTTTTGCAGTAGTTTGTAGATTAGATAGATGTTTTTTATTAGTTACCTACAGTCATGATGACATATTTTAAAGTTTAAACTTTTCTAATAATTTTGCTTTTAATGCTTTACTACAGGTGTATGTCATCACGACAATCAGTGGATCATCAGGTAGCTTTGCGCAGTGAGTCCCAACTTCTGAACCATCCCCCCCCCCCAGGGAGAAGGGTCTCTTGAAAAAGGAAAAAAAAGATGAAGAACCACTGGCACAGCTTATTGTGTCTTCTTAACTTTGCTGTTTGATTCCTGAAGACTTGATCTCATTTAAGTTCATCCTGCTTTTATGAATGTTGAAGTTGTCAGAGCCACGTTTAATAGGAATCCTTGAAAGAAATTTGTGGAGAGAGATTTTTGTGAGAGAAACTGCAGCTTTGAGAAGAACTCTACTGTGAGTTCCTGATCACGCAACAAAAGGTAAAAAGTATGCTTTTGTTGTTTTCTTTTTCTAATCCTCATTCCATGACTTACGCTTTGAGAAATTGTTGTCCTCACCTGATCTCATAGACACCTCGACTTTCCATGAGACAATCAAAGAAAAACAATGTCGAGTTTGTTCTTGTGCCACATAATCCTCTCATAGTGTGTGATCATAATCCTATTATTTGTTTTTGAAACAACTGAGTTGAATTCAATTCCTCTGTTCCCCTTTATATAAATATTTTTAAAGTTTTAATATAAAAGTGCTCATTTAGACAACTTTGAATGTGGCAAAGTCAAAACAGTCTGTATAGATCACAGCAGAATTCACCGTGCTCTACAGGTCTGGTAGTTTATTACAGTAATATAAAAGTAGCTGACACAAGGGATCACACCAGCAGATCGTATTGGCTGCTGAATCTGAGCATAGGATATGTTTGTGATGGTGCGTTGAAATCTGTCACACGATTTTTTGATATGTTGATGCTTATTTGGGGTCTGGTTTGTGTTTGATTTATGAAGCAAAACCGTTGCAATAATGCTGCATAAACCCTCTTTCATCACTGATGGCTTTTAAGGTGTGTCGCAAGATGCTCCTGTGACTTACTATGATTTCTGCCAGCAGAGCTGCAGCCACGTTTGCGAGATTCAAACTTGTCAAATGTACAAATGGGCTGGAAATACTACAATTTTTTAACTTCACATTTCCTCGCTGTCAACACTCAGCCCAGTGTGCTGTGGCAGCCTGTCGCAGGCTCTCTAATGATGGCAGTTTGTAGTCGGCAAAGCAGACCGAGAGACTCTTCTACACATTCTCAGAGAAAACACACACACACAAACACACACGCGCGCACGTTTTTTTCGTAACACTTAAAACTCAGTATTTACTGAAATACATACAGGAACACCCACACATGAACTCAAAGCATCACTAAAAACGCTTGTGGCGGGGCTGACAGCTTTTCCAGTCTAGTGGAGAATATGAGATAAGTGTACCTGCTGATATGTGTGTGTGTGTGTGTGTGTGAGAGAGGCAACGAGTGGAGGGGTTTACTGTATCCACGTTAAAGTGTCAAATCAAACCACCACCAATCTTAGTTTAAACCAGATACCCGGAGCAACACCACAAACGCACAGCAGCCGCTTCTCTTATTTATCATAAAAAAGAAACTGAACTGCTCAGCATCCATCTGTCCTGCTCCGGGGTAAATAAGTAACATTGCACCTACAGCATCTGTAAACATTATGCACCATCAGGTTGCCTGGTCCCAACAAAATCCATGCAGTTATAGATTTGAAGGAAGTGAAGTACAATAAGGGAAGTGCACAAAAACTTCATACAGTTGATCTATAAAACACTTGAATGTAATCTCGTGAAGTATGGATTTATGGATGAGCTGATAATGTGAGAGTTTAAAAAAAAAAAAGAGAAGAAAGAAAAAGTGAGTGACCAGGGCCACAGTGCTTAAACTCTCCTCTCAAAGTAACTTGACTGTTTATTCACTGCAGTGTTGACCTTATTTAAGAGGGAAACCATATCAGATGACAGCTCTACAGAGTGATGAAAGTTTTGGTTCCCTGGAAGACACAGCACTACGAGAGCGAGTTTCTCCTTCATTATTTACCCTCGACAACACACTGTAAAAAGATGGAGGTAAAAGGGATAAGCAACCACTAATATACTGCAATAATTTACTAATCTTTTCATGTAAATTATTAAATTCTCATTTTGATTTTGGCGTGCAAATGTTTCTAAAACTATACCAGTGCAAGCAGCAAGATAAAGGCCTCTAAATTTATGACATTACTGTGAGCTGTCACCCTGTCCTGTGAGATGCCTGCGAGTGTGAGCTTTGGCAGTATTGAATGACAACAGCTTCAGACTGAAAGAAAAGCGAAAAACAAACAAACTGATTCAACTGAAAAATATCAAAAACAAAACTTTTTTTGTTGAAAAAATGGGATACATTCTTCTTTAAGAGTTTCATGATCTCTCACAACACCGTGACCCCATCTGAACAAAGAAAACGGTGGAAGAAACTGAAGAAGGGAGAATATACAGTTTGTCTCGAGCTTTTGTAATGAGAAACAAAGATAAATGAAAAAAAAAAACAAAAACATAAGTATTGAAATCTATCAATGAATATCAATGAATGACGCCTTTGTTTTTTCACTTGATAATGGCCAAACAGGAGATTTGCATAACCTGACTGAATCTTTTTCATCTATCAATACCAACTTTTGTATCCCACAGAGAAGACTTGCCTCTTCACTATATGTAAACCTTAAGCTCAGCAGCAATCACAGAACGTATTTAGATTAATACAAGAATTAGTTCACACTGCTCCTCTGAGGCTTTCAAAGCTGTGACAATGACTGCAGTCTGAGCTGTGACACATTACTTTATGATGGGCGTAGCTCCGACTGGGGTTGTGTGCGTACAGAACTCACATTGTTGTGCAGATGGAGTCATTGTAACGCGTCATTCCTGTGGTGTATCAGTAACACATCTGTCACATCTGATAGAAGCACAGCAGGCCCGGCCCTATGTGCTTTCCTGACTAAACCTAAAAGGAGCAGTGAGAAGTAGTTATATTGACAGCACTGAAGATTCAACTGCAACTCCAGATGAATAATATAGGTCTAATATAGGTCTTATCACTCTATAATTAATGGTTCTTTAATGCAAACAGTGATTGTGTCAATTGGATAATATGTGGCTGCATTCGCCATCATGTGGAATATTTTCAGTTGACTCAGAGTTTAAAGGTAGAGATTTGGCTCAGATGGTAGTGAACTCTCCTGTGAATGTGCAGTGTTCTCATGTTAGTTTCAACCCTAGGATGATATTATACAGCTTTTCGACACGTTCATATGGGTTGAAAATCATTATATTCAAAAGTTTTTATCCCCTAAACCAGCTTTTTCTTGATTTTCAGCCATTTGAATATTGGATCATATGAACTGCATTCAGAATCTACTGTGTCTGTGTGAGCTGAACTGGCTCCGCCCACGCATGCCTGTCTTGGGAAGAGGAGGAAGTACTTCCTCTTGTGGTGCCTTCCTCCCTGGGGCGTCATTAAAGGTATGGGAAACCATTAGAAAGCAAATTTGGCATATTATGACTTCTTTAACAGTTTATAGGCAGCCACATAATTTGTACACTATATTTTGATTGTTGTTAAAGATGTGTAGATTTTTGTATAGTGAGCCGGCCATTGCTGTGTGACAACAGACCACCTGAGATTATCTAACAGTATAAGAAATTTGATAACCATCTCCTTCCACCACAGTGTGACTGCTATGAGCGACAGAGGCCAAAGCAGTGAAATGAGCAAAATATCTATCATGTATATATTTATTTGATCATTTAATTACTTGTTTGTCTTTGGAAGAGTAGACTCAAACCTTATCACACCGGTTATGTTGGGCGAGGATTGTACGATAGAAAAGCCTCAATACATGTACCCACATCTTGATAAATAAATGTTTATCCCACATGCATAAATACACACTGCTCCTTGCCAATGACTTTAGACTGACTCTAGTTGATCAGTCATGCAAACACTTTCATTTGTTTCCACGAGCAATGGGCCAACAGTGCACCTGACAATGACTACCACGGCTGTACATGTGCTAGTTGAGCAATATGGGTATCAGACAAGACAATGACACATACAGTGGCCTGAAAGTAATAAGGACACTTGTGCTTGTAATGCCCATAAAGTCAATAGGTCAGAGCACCCGTTGGGAGGGAGGCAGGCAGGGAGACAGAAAGAGAGGAAAGAGAGAGAGCTTAGCGAGTGCTCTTTCTCCAGTCAGTCATGTGTCACTGGTTTGGGATTGGAGGGCACTTGTCTTTCACTATCAGAGAGAACAAGTAGAGACCTCCTGTCTGGGGAAATTAATTCAACTAAAGAGATGACAGAGCTTCTCTCACACAGAGAAACTTGTAATATACAAGTCTCACAGAAACTCTCAATTTCACCAAGTTTTGAATTCATCCCTATAATCTGTGTACAATATCTGAGTGTCACCTAAAATCACAGCACAAATTCCCTTGTGATGGTTTCTTTGTATCAAGACAAAAGTGAAAAAACAATTCAGACTTGTCTTTGTGTCTTTCTCTGGGTTTCACGCTCACACCGCTTTTGCAGGTTGCAGTGAAACAGTCACATGATTACGCATGCACTCGCACGTACCACATGACTAGTGGGAGGCAGTCATCAACATAAAGCAGCACTAATCCCTTTTTCCTGACCATAATCATAAGTGCGACTTTAGCCCTTCAAAACAAATGAAAATGTTTTGGGATCCAGCATTTTGGTCCAGATAAGACAAGTCAGCACCCACATGTGTAGTGTGCTTCTGGGATTCAAGTCTCATTAAAAAAAAAAAAATGACATGAGCAAACCTAAATAATACTAATAAAAACATTCAAAGTGTACTGCCACAAAATGCTGGAACGCTGTGCAAATACAAATTCAGCTTTCCACATTTATCTTTGTCAGCAGTGAGCAGAGTGATGATATGCAGTGAGACATCTGTATGGCACATCCTATAAAAACAGGTTGATGACATTGTGTCACTGATGAAAGACCTAGTTTTAGCTGATATTTTCTACTTTAAGTTTAGACAATATGTTATATAAAATTTAGAGATATAATATTATATATATAAATATATATAATAGAATAATGTGTTATTTATAGTTGCATTTTATGCCTTTAAAAACAGTGGATAGGTCCTTTCTAGTTCTAGTGATAAACAACTGAAGTTCAAACTTTTCAAGTTCAAAGTGTTTATTGTCATATGTGCAGTTAGAAACACGTTTCCCTGTACAATGAAATTCTTTCTTTGCCGACCGCCAGTCGGCTAGTTTTGGGCTATTTGCCAGTGAGCCCCCTTTTCTCAAATACAACACAACTCTTGTTTTTGCGAAATAAAAAAGGCAAACAAGGTGAAAGAATTACTTTCATTTGATGCTGCTGTGCGTTAACTGGCTGGCACCCACATAAAAGTTTGGTACAATAGGGAGCTGGGTGGTATCAGCAGCAAGGGAAGTGTTGTGTGGCTGGGGTTGAAGAAAGATATGTGGGTGGTAAAAGCATCCAAATCAAAGAGAGGAAGGTCAGTGTTTGGCCATATATTTAGCAACCACTCAGCGGTGCGGCGGGGAATGACCAGACGGATGCCTCCGAGAGGTCAGCACAAGCGCGACCCAACCTGGGTGCATCTTTAGGGAAAAGCTACATTTCTCTTCACACCTTTTTTTGAAGATGACACAAAGTGTCGACTCTTCAAAGCATATGGTTTAAAAGTATGTGGTTGGTACCGAGAATATCTCATACACACAATTCAGTTTAATTTGCTGCTCAGGCCAATGATTACTATTGCATTATTATTACATTGATTTGGCTTGATTCAGGCAAATATATTTTTTTAGATTTACTCCTTCAACTTTAGGAACTGTAGAAAGACTGCAATTTGTTTGCTTGCATGTTTTATTACTTTGTTTCTTACTTTGCTGAAAAGCATAGCTACTGACCTAGTACACAAAACCGATAATACAAACAGGATAAGAGCCCCAAAATTTCACATCAAATTTACATCTCAATAAAAGCCACTGTGATGATGGAAATAAAAAAATAAAAGTAACCTTCCACAACTATCTTGTTTGTCTAGAGAGAGATTGAGGCTGGGGCTTTCCGCACGTCTCCCAGGCCATTAAAAATAGATGCCACAAACTGAGAGTGACAGACGGATGAGGGAGGGAAAGCTTTGACAAAGACTCATTTAAACACTGCAGCACAGCAGAGTGAGCTTGAGAACCAACTCCCACATAGGCAACGCAACCCACAAGACAGTCCCGCCACTAATCACAAACATTTATTCAGATCAGACAACTTCAACCGATTCCTCTGAGGAACGTCTCTGTGAGATATAAAAAGATTCAGGAAGGAAAAAGCGGAAAGGAAGAAGGAGAGACCCACCAAGTTATATAGACAGAGAGAAAATGCAGAGGCCAGAGACAGGCAGCGAAGGAGATAGACAAATGAAGATGAAGACAGGAAAGATGTAAAAAAAAAA
>OMNM01049732.1:0-10481 GCA_900302745.1 Parablennius parvicornis | reverse complement strand
AAGGAGGGTGCAGGAGAGGGAAGGAGGGGAAAGAAGAGAGGACACAAGATTCATAAAACAAAAGCAGTTGTGGACGACAGCAAAAGTTGTGAGTACGAGTTAATTATGTTTCTTTTTCACCTGATTTTCACACATCTCATTGGAAATCCACTCAGGAACATCTGCAGATGCAAGATAACTCATATAAAAAGATGGTAATGGAAGGATGTGTCCTAATGATTTGACATAAACATGAGATATGGGAGACTACTTAGCCGGTTAATGGATTCACTTTTACCTGTAAAGCTGTGCGATGTGTGGTTGATCGTAGAAATCAGCAAGTATAAGCAGTGAAAAAAACATTTGCACACCGACGAGCAAAACCTCCCAGTTGAACCAAGACAATGTAGAGTTTTTAACCCAGTAATGGCAAACGTTTGTTTCTGGGATTATCTCTGCAGAAAACTTGTGACAAAAGCGCCATGCTTAGATTTGGCTGGCGATGATTGTACAGTTGGAAAGCAGTGATTTGTTCTCTGAAAAGAAAAAGAGGGAAAGAATGTGCGACTGTAACAGAGGAGGGGTGGAGGGCTGCTCAAAAAGGGCACAAAAAAAAAAACACATTCTTTTCAGAGAACTCACATCTTGGACTCCAAAGTTGCACTGACACATCACAAGAGGAATGATGCAGGGCGGGGGAGGAGGGAGGGAAAGGGGGAAAAGGAAGAGGGGGATCAAGGAGTCAGGCAAGGAAGAAAAACAAATGGTCAGAGGTGAGGTGTTTTCTTTAGTTGCTTCACTGCTACTTTATCTAGGTGTTTACAAGCAGTCCAATAAATACTAGAGTAAATAAATGTCGGAAAATGACATCAGGCCCTCTTTTATAACGATGACAGCTCTCCAGGTCCACGCACTGCGCTGCACATGTGTGTTTTTAGCTGAAGCAAAACTGGAAGGAAAACATTACAGTGACCTGGAAGGTTAGGAGCATTTATATGCATGGGGATTAGAGGAAACATAAACAGCATTAAAAAATCATAGTGAGGATATTGAGCAGTTCCACTCTGTGAAATCATCCTGACTCTTTTCCTCTTTGGTTTCCTCCAGCTCGTAAAGCTTTACCTCTTCCAAGTTGAAGCAATGGGCAGCCTCCCAGTGGTCCTGCTCCTCTGCAGTTTCCACGGTAACGCTGCCAAACAGAACACACAAATCATCCTGTTTAATTACGGTTGAGTCGCTGTATGTTTGTTTTTAATGCTGTGAAACACTCCCCTCATGTGGTTTCTGTTCCACAGCGCTCACAGCTGTAGCCCAAGCCCAGCAGATTGGTAAAGCTCTTCTCTCCCCATAAGTCACACTTTTGATCTGGACGAGTGACATTTGTCAGTCTGTGAGTCACTGACACGGGTCAAAAATGTTTCTCCAGCCTGATCATGTTTTCTTTCCTTGTTTCCAGAGAGCACCGTGCTACCTGGGACCACCTTACCGGCCGGTGAGTGACTGCAGATCGGAAATTGCTTTTAGAAAAATTTGAAAGTTTCGGTGTGCTTCATCTTGTCGTGATTTTAAAATGCTTTCAAATGACACGAGCGTCTGGTCTGTGCAGACTGCAGGGAGGAGATGTATCCTTGCACCAGGATGTACTCGGTTCACAGGCCCACGAAGAGATGCATCGGTGGGCTTTGTCTCTACAGGTGATCTCGCGGAGAGGGTGTTAGAATCTGGCACTCGGTCAGGATATTGTAATGCACTTACATAACAGGCAGAGCAGCTTCTTGATGATGGTGGAGAAAAGAAAAAAAACTCAGAATCACTACGTAAACAAAGCAAAATAGCAACACCCATCTCCTATACTGCATTGTCCAACTAATTGTCACAGGGGGATGAAGCTGTTACACTGATATGGAAGAAAAAAACAAAAAAAAGCAGGATAGACCCTTGCAAGGTCAATCGCACACAAACAGAATCACAGTTTCACCACAAATGCACAATTTGAACTGTGGGAGGCAAGCGGAGTACCAACCCCTTCACCACTGTGCGGCACGATTAGACCGACCAAAGTATAGCCACGCATCGTGTGTCAATGAACTTTGCTTCATTCACTTTCAAGCTCCTGCAACTCAAACGTGGGATGAAGCAGTTAAGCCCAGATCCCACTGAGCTTTGACAAATCACAAACTCGGTTTATGGAGGAGTTTCCAAAATATCTGGAAACATTTACAAGAGTTTGCAATTTCCTTGCCTGAGTCGCAAGGCCTTTCAATAGTGTCACTTGAACTTCAAACTTGGGAGAAAAAAACAACAACTATTTGGCCACATCTGTTAAATACTGACTCTGACTGATTCAATCAGACCCCTTTTCCTATTTGTATAAAGTCAAGCACATAGCAAGACATTTTCGACAATGCCAGGGTTCCAACGTTGTGGCAGCAGTTTTGGGGAAGGCCTTATTTTCATTCCTACATGACAGTACAGCAGCACACGAAGAGGTTTAAAAAACACTTGTGGAAAATTTTAAAAGGCTATTGAAGGAGCAGAAGGGGGATACAATCCATTTTAAAGATCATGTATTTGAATATCAATCACAATCAATACAGTCAATGTTGGTATCATATAGTGGAGTCTCATATTTGTCACAAACCCAAAACATTCTCAATTTAATTTGTGTGAATTAAAAGGTGAATTACAAAAAGTATGGTCTTCATCCAGGTTGGACTCCTCATTCAGCAGCTTCTGCTCCTCTTTCACAAGCTGTTTTGCTTTTGGAATGATTACAAAATGATTTCTGTAGTAAGGAGCGACGACTCCATGTTGACATGTTCAACAACAACCTGTGTCACAGTCTCGCGCTGGAAAATGTGTCTGAATCTGGCCGAGCGATGTGAAAATGTCTTTGGAGTTTGTGCAGCATACTTGCAACATATGCAAAGTGCCAATTCAGTGTAATTCCAAATGAAAATGGTTCTTAAATCACATTTTTTTGTGTTCTCTCATCACACGTTGTCCCAGCCCAGTGAGAAACAGGCTTCAATAGATGGATGAGCGTTCACTGTCATTAGATTAGGTTTGTTTTTATTTATTTGACAGCTCTCCTAATATTCAAATATATGCTGTTGCTAATACAGCCTCAACCGTGTCTATGTGATCAACAACGAGATCTGTGTGAGGACTGTGTGCCAACAGGACGAGTATCTGAAAGGTGGGACGGTCTGCGTTCATAACAAGTCTGCCACAGAAGTGTTGCGTGAACGCACGTTTGAAGAAATCTCTTGTCTTGTGCATCGTAACAGCTGAACAGTGCAGAGAGTTGTCCGGGTGGCCGAGACGCGTCGAGAGGTCAACGTATAGGAAACGCTGTCGCAGTCGCCGTGGTAACCCCAAAACCTGGGAAAACAAGGCCTGATGTTGCCCGGCGCAGCGACGTGACCACCTGTGAGGACGGTGCCCCCTCAGAGACGCAACCCGGGGGCGGCATCATAAAAAACAGCTCATAACACCATAAATCCAGTGCTCTACACCTGGAAGTATCCTGTCTCTCTCTCTTTCTCTCTCTCTCACACACGCACACACACATACAAGGGTGCTGAGTCATATCTATGTTTATGTATTAGTCTTTTAATTGTGTGTGAATATTGAATGTTCGCTCATGTTGTTGGACACAGATCATGACCTCCATGGTTTATGATCTGTTTTAGGTACTGTAGTAATGGGCCTATAGCAGCACTGAGTCATTTCATTGTAAAAGAAAGAACCACTCTGTTGTGGGTTGTAAAAAACCCCTCGACAATCCAGCATTATGTGCACTATTATATTCAATAAAGATAAAACTGACTTCGTTTGTGGGGTTAATTCTTCTTTTTTTTTTTTTGGTTGTATTTCAAGAAAAAAAAAAGACAGCATATGAAACGTCAAGTGTTGGATCATTTTCTTTGTATTTTTTCTTTGCATATTAGCTTCCATACACATTTACATTTTGAATAACGGGTAACATTTGGGAGAAATGTATATAATTTGGACAATGAACAAATACCGACAGATACTGTTAGGGGGTTTACACTAAACATAATCTTTGTGTGCTCGAGTCAAAAACCCATCAGGAAACGTCTTGTCAGCGCACATGTGCATTTGATACCAGCACTACATAATTCATCTCTCGGTACAAGACAATATCACAACTACACACTGTCTGAAACACAAGTTTTTGTTCACACCGCGTCCACCTGCGTCCAAATACCGTTAATAACGTCACATCTTTACATGGACTCCAAGTTCACAGTAAAACTCAATCGTACAGTGCAACATGCTGTGTTTGATCACCGTTCTCACAAAGAATTAAGGAGATTAAGCTTTTCCCCAGACTGACCACACAATGGAGAAACACAGACCTATTCATTGAGGAGGAGGAAGGTCGTGACCTTAATGACTCACCAGTCGCAGCTTTAACAGCTGTGTTGAAGTGGAGATGACATAACATGGACTAAATCATCTGTTTAAGCAAAGATAAAAGCACTTGCTGCTTCTTTTTTTCTTTTGCTCACACCCTCTCCATTGCAACATTCCTACCTCCATGTGTCTTGACAATGCACACGGCTCCCGGCGGGATATGTGCTCGACAGCTGTAGAGCCGCGGCGGCCATGACGGAGAGCGCATCTTGTCCGTGACACAATATTCTTTCAAGTAAAAGCATTTTGTGGTAAACTTTGCGATCATTTGAATCTCATATCAAATAAACCCTACAAAGACTTCGCATACGAACTACAATGACAGACTCGACTGTCAGTCAGTGCATATAGTCAGTCCCACGTCAGGAGACTTTCAGAAAAATAAGCTACAGTACATAAAGATAACGACAACAATGACAATAATTACAAACCACAGACAATATATATGTGTACACATTTTAAATAAATATTCTCTGTACATAAACTTCATTCATTTATATATTACCATTAGATTTGACTTTTAGATGTTGATTAGACCCCTCCCCCCCGCTGCCATCTAACATGTATATTCTAAGAGAGAAATAAGCTCAAATAAAGAGGAGAAGGAGGAAGAGGAGGACAGGAATGCCAAATAGGAAGAGATAACTTGTGTTTCTGACTATGTAATTTCTAAGACTGACGTGAGGTAGGAACAAAAAAAAAAAAAAAAAAAAACCCGGGAGGAATTAAATGTGAGTAAAAACCAAAACTGGGAGGGTCACCCTGCTTGGCAGGGAAAGATACAGGACCCGCGAGCAGGAAAAACAGAGTCGTAAGATGAGCTGCATACGTTTGTAGAGAGAAAGGGGGAAGGAAAACTGAAGGAACTTCTCCTCACTTCGAGGAGACAGAATCGAAGTCGCCCCACAGGTCCGAGCTGGCTGTGGAGGTGGAGGTGGGGTTGGATGGAGCCACTGAGTTGGAGTTGCTAGAGTCCAGGTCGAGTAAACATCCTGGCAGGTAGAAATCAAAACGAGAGCATTTCAATCAAGAAACACAAACAAACAAGGGGATATTTCTCACTAATTAGCAAACAGATTACTGTGAATTCAATCTTCCTTCTTGTCCGGTGCGTTTGTTGACATACAGTGGATACAGAAAGTATTCAGATCCCTTTAAATGTTTCACTCTTTTTGCTATCATTGTGTTATTCTTTTTTCCTCCCTCATCCATGTACACTCAGTTCCCAACATTGACAGGATTTATTAAGAAATTAAAACTGAAATATCACATGGTCATAATTATTCAGAACCTTTACTGTAACACTTGTATAATTAACTGAGGCCACGTTTTTACCTCCCCGGGTTTTCACAAAAACGGATAATTTCAGCTACGTTAAAGGTTCTAGAGAGCACTGTGGGGAGATGGGAGAATATTCTAGAAAGTCAACCATCAATGCAGCCCTCCACCAATCGAGGCTTTATGATAGTGTTTGCCAAGAAACACAGAAAGGACTCCCAGACTATGATAAATAAGAATCTCTGGTCTGATGAGGCCAAGATTGACTATTTTGGATTTAATTACAAGCAGCATGTGTGGAGAAAACCAGGCACTGCTCATCACAGGCTGATACAATCCCCCACGGTGTAGCACGGTGGTGGCAGCATCATGTTGTGGGGGTGTTTATCAGCTGCAGGGACAGGACGAGTTGTTGCAATTGAAGGAAAGTCGTGTTCAGGACCTCAGACTGAAGGTTTCTGAATTTTCCGTATCCACTGCACCTGAAGGTTTCATTTCAAATCACTTTAAACATAATGAAAATAATAGAACTACATCTCTTCAGCTGAAAGTATTACAAAGGTAAAAGTCAAAGTACTGACCCTACCAAACCACACACTGGCTGAACTGTTTTTTGTAAGAGTACAATTCAAATAAAATGGGTGAATTATACAGAATTCTAAAAGTATTTCAATTATTTAAATGAAAAATAAAAAGTCTCTGCGGCTTCACTGTATTCAGGCGACTGCAGAAACTCCAGAGAGGAAACTCCTGATCCAAGAGCATGAAAGCAGAAACGGCGTGTGCAGCTACGCCCCACAGGGGGACACATCGTGAGCCGGGACACTTTATGGCCAGTAGGTCAACATAACACTGCACTCACCACTTCCACTATAAAACCTGTGGATACAAGAGCTCTACTGGAATTGGACCCCCGATGGGGGAAACGAAGGAATACAAACTTTCATCTGCTTGGTGCAGACCACTGACATGAACCTTCATTCTGTACGACATCGAGGTGGCCGAGCCAGGTTGTATGTCATGCACCTCTTCACGCGAAGCAGTTTGTAAAACCCACAGAAATCAAACCACAGAACATGATGTACTTACAGAAAAAAAAAAAAAAAAAAATCAGGGCTCATGTTTACGTCTTTGATCTCTCCTGTTGGATTACAATTACTTACCGGTGTCATTTCCTCCCAAGGACGGCTGTGTGTTGTGATTAGTAGATCGGGATGAAGGGGGTGGAGCTAACTTGCCTCCAGGGGGAGGTGGAAGAAGCCCGAGACCTCCTGAGCTCTGCGGACGAGACCTGTCCTTCTTTTTGGATTGCTGTACACATTGGAGAAATGACACTGAGTTTAAGTCCAACGAGTCAACACACTGAGGCTGGTACTTCAAAAGAGGGAGGCTGTGTTCACACTTGTGGCAAAGTTCTTTTGATCCAGACCAAAATAAAATGCAACTGCGTGCTCTTCTGCATGCACAAAAGTGTCATTTAATGTCTAAATGAGTCTTTGAAGACTCGAGGCTGTATTGTGACCACATCGATCTTCTGACGTCTCGGAAGAGGCACACAAGATCACAATTAAGGTTTTTATGGAGTTTCTGGGCTGCTTTTCAGTTACATGGAGTGTGTTTTAAAACTGAACAACATGTCACGCATAATGTTTGTAGCCACAGCGGGATGACTTCATACGCTAACTTCTCATTATCTAAATGACTCAAAATTAGATTACTTTCAAGCTTGTTGCTGTGCCCACAGTTTCTCTGCTCATGGGCAAATTAAATATCAAAACACAGGCACTTTGGTTGAGATTCAGTCAGTGAGACTCATTGCTACTGATGTCAGTTTTCTTTCAAACGATCACCAAGTACTGAGAAACGTTCGTTTTTAACATTAAGTCAATAGTGAAAGTTTGTCTGATTTTTTTTTTTTTGGTCTTTTTTTAAAATCTGTCCTATCGTCACTCCTCTACTGAATTGGTGGGAATCACTGAGACAACTTGGCAGCTGATTTTTGAGTCCGGCGTCCTTCCAAGAAAACATGCCAGGCAAGGAAAAAAGAAAAAGAAGCCATTTTCCTTTTCTTTTTTTTATTCCTGTCATTTTCTCTTGCTGAGTTGTGTATATGTGACCCTATATAATTGTCAGTCTCAACTGGGTGCTAACTGTAAGATCTTCCATTTTGTATATGTGAAAACTGTGTCAAATCAGTGGTGACAACTCTTCTGTTGTACGTACCCATGTAGAACTATTTCATTATATGACGCATCCATACTTCAGCTCAGCCAAACTAAAGATTTAGAAATACTCAGATGGACTTTTTCCTAAATTTGTTTCAGTCCACTTGTTTGATGGTGACCAGGGTTTGGACGAAAGCACGCACGCTTACACAAATAAAAGTGTGAGCACCAAACCAACCGAGTGCAAACAACCTCGGAGTTGCAGCAAACATGAAATGGACAACAATGAAATCAAAAGAAATGAAGCAATAGCACAGCCACTGAATTCTGGCATCAATCTTGTTAGAATAAACGATAAGAGTACCCCGATATTCAGTGTAATAGTCTGTCCTTCTTTGAAGCCCAGGTCCAGTTTGGGAGTGGTGTCAGGAGCCTGAGCCTGCTTGCTGAATTCATTTTCCTGCTTCACCCACCTGGTAAAGATAAAAAGACAATTCCCCCCAAAAAATCATTAACTGCATAACTGGCAACCTTTCATGACACAATATAGGAAAGCTGTGTACTTGAAATGGTCCTGAAGTGCCACGTTGAAGTCAAAGGCGTCGCCTCGGTCTCCAAACCCGATGCCGATGAACGCACTGCGGCCTGGAACACGACACGGAGAGAGGAAAGATCAGCATCACCCCCTCCGTCAAATATTCACTAATTTAAGGATTTAAAAAAAAAAAAAAAAAAAATCAAAAAACATGTTTAAACACCGTTGTCATCCTGAATGCGGAGCACAAAGTAACGGCTCGAGTCGCTCACTGTTTCCACTGCGATGCCCGGGTATTCGTCCACTGGAGCCTGAGCAAACAGCTCCCCTGTAGAGCAGAAGAAAAAGACGATCCATTATCTGTGGGGCCAAAATGATCTGAAGGTATTCTGGATCAGGAAGAGACACTTATTTAAATCCTTCATGGTGAATTGACCTTTATAAATATAATTTTTAAAAAAGCAAATACCGATGTCAAGGACACAGATATTAATTTTCTTTTCGACAAAACATATTACATTCTCGTAATGCACTCTAATCAAAAATGCCGCAGCAGTATTTCTCAACATGATGAGGAAGATCGTCTCATTTCACCTCTTTAATCGAGTCTTTTCATTGGTTTTATAAAGGATGAAGGAATGGGAAGTCTTCACTCTGGCTTGAAGCCGAACGGCTGTTTTAATTGCAGAACCCTTAAAACACTACACTTCCATTCATCCTTTTCAGCTCTGGGTTTTTCTAAATTGTATGTACATGCACAAGAACACTGAGTGGTTGGGTCTTAAGTCTTGGGTGGCTTTGATCAGTGACTCCATCCTATGATTTTAGTGTGCAATATTATTGCAGATTGTCCTCTTATTTCTTGACTTCATTTTGTTTTAATTTCTACTTATTTAGTTCTAGATATTGTGAGATGTGCCTTTATTGCTCTCTCTCTAATGCAGATTGTTCTTGGGGTCAGCATAAATCTGTTCTCTGGACTGCAGGCCGGGTCACCTTGGAATAGATGAGTAACAAGAGAGCGGCGTGGCGGACATTAGACTACACAGTGAAATCACTTACAGCCGGGGCGGTAAACAATTCTCGCCCACCCTGTCTGAGTCGTCCTCACCAGAGATTTTGTCTTCCAGTTTTACGAAAGCCACTTTGCCCCGGGCCGTCACACGCATGCGTCCCGTCCAGTCAGGAGCGTCCAGCTTCCAATCGGCTGCCCTGTGTGACACACAAGGAGACAGACGGCGTGATGCAGGGGAATCGGTGGCAGCGGTTTATCATGAGTGATGCTGACAGAGGAGGACAATACGCCAGAGCCCGGAAAGTTATTGTTATGATTCGTTCACTCACACACACACACACACACACACACACACACACACACACACACACACAAACACGCTCATTTTCTACGTCAGCAAAACGTGACTAAGGTTTCGGACTGGAATTTCACTACCACATTAGGTTGAAACATTACATCACCAACCTTACTCACTATACACACGGTCACTGGTTGACCAATCGTGTGTCTCATGGGATTCAGGCTACTGTTTGGTTGTGGTAATGTCCAGTCACAAGCAGCTGCAGCAGGACAAGCCAATGAAAGATGAGGTAAACAATCCAATGTCAACCTTGTTTATAACACCCCTCCTCGATGGTGGATGCTCATGGGCTGAAGTGTCTTTCACTTAGAGGGGGGCAATCTTTCCACATGCAGAACACTGCTGAAGTGTCCTTGAGCAAGAAACTGCCTGCATCACAACTACAGGATGTTCTCTGCAATACAACATAATGCTTTAAGGCCAAACAAGGACGGAGGAGATGATAATCTCATGTTGGCTTTCCCTGCCAAATCACGTTGACTTATAAGCAGTGTACACATTGTTTACGTAGCGGACGTGTTGTTAGATGGAGGGTGACAAACACACTGGGCTGCAGCCCCCCACTGATGCCGATAACTGACGCCCCCCCATCCACCGCCTCTACGTGACCTTGTAAACATACAGCCAAAACAACCAGCTCACAAACTACGTCCTCTGAGAAAGCGGCGGGGGATGAACACGGTGGCTCGGTCTCTCAGGCAACCA
>OMNM01049728.1:6947-17788 GCA_900302745.1 Parablennius parvicornis | reverse complement strand
ACAAATCAACGCCCCTATCAATTCACCAGCCCTTAAGATATGGAAACGAGGCTGCCTCTGCTCCGTGTTGGACCCAAACTTTCATTACGCAGTCATAAAAAGAGAATTTCCATGAAGTGAAACCATTAATATCTTGGTTTAAAAAACTAAAACACACTGAACGACTCCTAATTAGGTCCAGTTCCGCAAATGGCATTTTTAAACTGAGTTCACACTCAGATTTTCCCCTTTTAATCATCTGCATTTTGTATTTACAATGAAACTTATGAAAGTTTGCTCATAAAGAAAATTTATGAGATTTAGGCTTAGTTTTCATGGTGTGGTTTGCAGCGTGGTAAACCCAAATGCGCAAAGTAATTAAACGAACATAAGAATCAATCTTGTTTTTCCTTTTTATATTTAACATAATCTACAATTTTTTTAATTAATTAAATTAAGTTAAAGGTGATTGATTACTGCAGTTGGTTTCATAATGTGGTCAGTTATTAATAAACTAATTGAGTCAACTTGTTTTTGACATTTTCTTCAATTTTGATCCGTTTTTTTAATTTGAAAATGTGACAAAAAGGTTTGAGATGATTTGTTTCCTTCTTTTTGGTTGTGTTGAGGATTTATAGACTGCTTAGTTGTTTTATTTGATTAATTTAAGTTATATAAACTTAAAAAATGGACAAAAGTCATCACAACAAAAAAGCTCTATTTGAACTATTCGATTGAACATTTGGAGACACTGGTTTGTTACTGAGGTTTGGATTGTGATTACATTACATTCTTCAAATATGTAACCTTTGTTTTTAACTACTGACTTGAGTCTTTTAACTTAACACAACATTTCACTTATTTACGTTCAATCAACTCAAAGCAGTTTATTGGACAGTTTTGTGTATTCGATGAACACTACTCAAAAGTATAATCACAAACAAAAGTAAATCGTTAAATGTGTTTATGAATCTTACATTTTGTTGTTTTTAGTCATTTTACTGAAATACATTTCCTCTAGTTTGCATTTTTCAAACTAGGGACACGATTACTATTTCTACTTATAATTTTGGAGTTGAATGAACTAATTACCATAATTAACCAGATTATTTTCAATTTTATTCAAATAAGTAAAGATGGATTTTTGGGGAGAGAATTTGTACAGAAGTACCTTATGAAAACTGAATGGACTCAGAGGTATTCCTGATTATTTCTATTGTTTTGCTGTGCAGTGTATTTATTGTTGAGTTTCTCAATGTTTAAAGCACCTCGAAGTGACTGTGTTACAAGTGATCCTATATAGATAAAGTTAAACTGAATTGAGTTGTTTGTCATTACTGCTTCTTCATAGACTTACAAGGTTTTTGGTCAAATATTCATTCCCTGCAACCACAAAGTCCTGAAGGATTGAACTATTAGACCCTGGATTTTACTCGTCTGAGGGGAAAATCTGTGGTTGAGGAGAAAGTGTGAATCTCCACGTCGCGTACAGTCAGGAATGTCTGAGTGTCTGCTGCCGTGGCCACTTGTATTTTTTCAACTGCGATTGGAGCTCTGACCTAAGTGACTTAACAGAAACAAATGAAAATATTTGGAGTACCTCAATGTGAATTTATGCCACAGACCTCTGTCCTCAGTCTTTTGTTTCAAGGCCTCGGACTGTTTCCTTTGGCAGATTTCAAAGTCTACCTGGACAAGTCCTACTTATTATCCCATTTGTTAGGACTTTGTTCAATTTGTACTCCCCTGGTCTCAACGTGCCTACACGTGCCAGAAGCTATTTAGCTTCCAGTCCTTTGAAAAATCAATGCGGGACTTCACAAAATCAACAAAAACTCAAATTTATTAGGTTGTATTTCGATCTGGGAAATGTTCCCATCAAACAAAAAGAGTGAGTTCTTGAGTAAGAGTCCAGTTCCTCACAGTGGTCCCATGGGGGAGCCAGAACAAACTGCTCTCTGGTTCAAGTTTACATTGCTCCAGCGCAGCTCAGAGGTGATTTATATCAGAGGGTTCGGGGGAGGTCGGCTTGTTATATGCCTGACATGTTTGGAGCATGAGAATGATTGATTGGCGATTCTTGAGAATAATAAGCTGCGGTGATTAGTCTGCTGCAAGGTTGCCAATGTTGCTGCTAACTTCCTGTGGAGACGATCTTGCTAAGTAGTTCCCAACCTCTTTTCACTGAACCCCCTTACATTAGGACAAGGAAAGGCTGTGTGGACCCCTTTTATGTTGTCTAATTTGCCAAGACGTTGCAGTCAAGACAAATGCTGATCGACACACCCATTGGCGCCAACATACTACGCACACTACGCAAGGACTTTCAAAATAAAGCCAATAGGAAAGGTTCAATTCTTGAACACACTGAAATTATGTAGCATGAAACGCTGAAAATGATGTTGCTAGAATGTAGAGCCACTTTAAAGAGCAAAATTCTTTGGAAGTGGAATTCACCACTGATATGACAGTCAGGACTATAGTCTCTTCTTCCACGAAAAGACTCATGTTAGTCACTAGTTTGGATCTAAAATAAAAGCATCAAGACAATAACTAACAAAGTTGGTAAAACTTACATTTTGGATTCAATTAAATTTTATTTCTATCATGCCAAATATATAATTTGAAGGCACTTTTACAGAGAAAATCCAACAATATCGCAAAAATATCCACATTATCCACATGCTGTCTTCAAATCCTTTTACGTGAAATGTTTTTTGGGGGGTAAATGACAGACACCAGAAAATACCAGTGTTGGACATATTGGATGCCGTGTCATGTTACTGAAGGTTTTCTTGTCAAACACACCAGTTTTTCTAACGGAGACAGTTTCGAAAAATGTGACAAGGTCAGTTTTATTGTTCTTCTGTAGAAACTTATTGAAACAATCCTCTGCTGGCCATTGGATTGTAGCTCATGAGACAGTATTTGTTTAGACCCACAAACTTTCATTGGTTTATTAACAATAATGGAACAGCTGAGACACAATCACTTTTGATCTGAACTCATTGCACTTCTGCAAAGAAGTAATAGTGTTATTCAAACATGTTTTAACTTGTTCACAAACAAGATGTAAGCACCACAGTAGGAATTATGTCAAACCACATTGACATATCAGGATTTGACAATATTTTGTTCTGACAATAATGAGGACATTAACATTGCAAAGATCAATCAATCAATAGAAGACTCAAAAAGATCAAAGAACACGGAACACCTTTGTATTCAACATGAGGACATACAGATGGTTTTGGGTCTCTGCTCATGCAGCATGTTGCTCAGTGCCACTGAAAACACTGACAGTGTTTTGAGAAAAGATTGAGGTCTCACTGTTGTTAATCTTTAAAATGAATTGTTCTCTGTACATGCCTTCATTACAGAAACAACCGACAGCATCAACTTGTGGCTTGGTATCATCCTCTACCACCACACCATAATCAATTTGTGCTGTTTCCATGTAAATGGACATCGTTTTCAAAATGTTGTTGCAGAAACAAGAAATCTTTTGGAAATGAAATCGCCAAAACAATGTATTATCACTTGAAACATCATCATTGGGAACTTGGAATTTCAGATGACCTCCTCTGGATTAAAAATATCATTCATCAGGTGAGGGAGGATCAGCAGATTCAAAAGTAGTTGAAATAATCTCTTCTCTTTCATCACTGGAGAGCAATTTCTATAGAGATGTCCTGATCCATTGGAGAACATTAAGGACCTGCAGCAGGTGGTGACATTGGCATCATGACCACGGCTCCACTTTAAAGGAAATTCACACTGATTGGCTACATAAATCTCGCTGCATGTATTTTGAATATACAGCACATTTATACAGAATATTTGAGATTTAGGCTTTAAAATATTAATGTGTCCCTTTTGGCCATTCTGATCAACCACTTTTTCAAAAATGATGCAGATTTATGACATTACTGATCTCTTAAAACTGCATGAATGGGATGAACTATGCAACAAATCCAAGGATATTAAAGTTGTGCAAAATGTTGTAAGTCTAGTCTCATACCTCTAAAAATTGGGCTCTACGATGACCCTTTCCAACAATAAAACACTAAACACTCCGAAGAAAGTTTAACACTATAAATGTGTTTATAGCATGTCTTAAATCAGCTTCAAAAACTGCTGATATTCAATCAATCTGGTCTTCCCCAGCCTGCTTATATTACATTTTAATATAAAACTGTACAGACATTATCATGGGCATCTATACTGAAATAGTACCTTTTAAATAGTGTAGCAACAAACTGAGTAGATATTTCAGTATTTCAGTATGGATGTATATAAATGAATAACAATGACAAAAATAAACTAAATTCTAAGGACTCTCGATGGAATAAAACATAAATGCAATCTGTTACTGAGAAGTAACAGATACAAATGTTACCTGATTGAGAGTTGAACTTTCTATTGAGATTTGTGCCATTTCTTAATTCATCCGTGTTCACAAAAATATAAAAAAAAAATAAAGAGAAAAAAAAAGGGTTGAGTTGAGATCAAGGCTGTCAAACATGACAGTGGGCCAAAACTAGCCTGCAAGAGGCTCCAGTTTGGCCTGCCAAACCACCAAGCAAATTAGACAGAGAAACCATTGACTTTTTTGACAAATGTTTTAAGGGTAGTGGACACAACACAACACTGAGACCTGTGCGGAGAAATCAGTGATCCTGCCATGAAAGATGACAAACTACCATTAGCCGCAAAAGTCATGCTGTCAGCGTGAGTTTGTAAAAACATGCATAATTCAGCAACTATTGGAGTTTTTTTTTAGATATTTCACTGTCAAAAGATTTCATTAAAATTGGTTTTTGATTGAGATTGTAGTCATTCTCTGTTGTAATTGTTTGGTTTTGTGAAAATATAGACATTTCCATCATATGTACACTACACCACAACAAAGAAGAACTTTAAAATTCAACTTTGAAGGTTATTCCGGCCCTGTTTTACTGGCCCGGCCCACTCAAGATAAAATTCGAATGGATGTGGCCCCTGAATGTGTTTGACACCCTTAATGTATACTCTACATGCAATAAGTGGTAGACTTTGGGTAAATAGTACTATATATTATTTCATATATAACTTCATGATTTTCTACCTTTATTATGATGATACATTTTTTTTAATTCATATTCCTATGACACAGCATTAATTGAAATGCTAATAACATTCTCCTTGATTTCATTTAACTATATATGTCTGGTGTTCTGAGATGTTGCGTTTAAATTATTACATTATGTTACTATGCTTCTCTCAACACTTGAAAACCTAATTGGGCATCCACATTAAAAAACAACCCAAAACGCACCAGCGCTCCTCAATATACAAATGTTAAGTAGTTGTCTGGAGTGTGTTTGATTATATTCATGTCAAGAGCCACTAAAGTGTCCTTTAAAAAGGTGTCAGCATGTGATTGGTTTCGTGTCTGAATTACAATCACAGGTGAGAGTGTGAGGCGTGTTCCAGTGTTTTCTTCAATGCGTGTGCTGGAGGCACTTCCATTCAGGTGCGAGCATTCACAGGAGTGTAATGGGGAAGTCACTCCAACAATGGGGGTCGATGATGGACTGATGGCTGCTCTCTAAAAGGTGATAAGCGGAGGGCGCATTTTTAGGCAGACCGGATACTGATTTGTTTGTTGGAATACACAACTTGCAAGCTTCATAGGCAGATTCACGTGTATTGTGGGGACTCCGGTGCGTAAAAGGCGTGTTTCTCTGGTTTAATAACCGGTTTATCCCGAATGATATACGTTCCAAGGAATGCAGTCAATTCGCAAAAATCCACAATGCTTCAATCACTCATTCAAATTTAAAGTAAAGGCTTCTGAGAAGCCGGGAGAGCAACTACACACCAACATGTAATTATCGATTGCGTAAACCCACGCCGACAGACTGAAGCGTAGCGTTTTAATTAGGCGTCTCACTCAGTTTAATGTGATCGATCAACACTTTTCCAAAATATAATTCGTTTATTTGAGCTGAAAAAAAGGAGAGGAAATGATCTGGAATTCAGACAGTTTATTAATGAGCGATTTATCAGGAGACTCATTTAGGAAAATAAACACTCACATAGCTGATATATTTATCGCAATGCTGAGATCATCTGGAACGACTTTAACTGGGAAGGAATCCCTATCTTCTATTACTTTGAGTGTCTTTTGGCTTGAAACATTAGCACTTGGCTCAAATAGTAATTGGGGGGTGAGTTGTGATCGTTATCCTGTAATGATTTCAGACGAAAGTCTTCATTAAAATGTTCAATCGATGCGCGTTCCTATAAATCTGCTGGTGTTTGTGAGTGACGCGGAGCGCACATCTAAAGTACGCCATCACACATTAGAAGAAACCCAATAAAATCGATTAGTTATGGATGTGGACGCTGGCAACTGCGTAAATGTACCGGTTTAGATTAGAGTTTGATTGAAAACAGACCAACAATCCTGCCCACACGCTTGATATATATATATATATTTTTTTTTAATAATTATTATTTTCATACCCTACGCAACAGTCCAGGGGTCTCTCCAGAGGGAAGCTGATCTGAAACTCAGCTGTTATGAGGAGGAGATGAAATGTATTCATGGATTTGTTAGTTGCAAGGCGAAACGTGACATTAAATGCACATTATTCTAAAGGAGTCCTTGCGTTCCGATATCAGCTTATAATCATGCGTAATGTCACCAGGGAGCAGCCGGATGGATACAAACTGGGATACTTGGCTCTCCATCAGCACCCTGCTGCGTTTGTTTGCTCTCTGCTTTTACTGTCAGACGGCCCTGCTGGAGGGTCATAAATGTGTGTCGTATAACTGTATCACTTCATCTCACCTCCTTCTCCTCCTCCTCCTCTGACTACGGGGGACCGCATCCTGTTTGCTGCTCCACGGACGTCGAGGTGTGAATATTCCACCGATGAGCTGCTGCTGCTGCTGCTTGCAGATACGCATGCAGCTGGCACAATGTACTCCTTGGTAAATATAACTATACCAGATGCCTAACATAGCTTACCAATTTCAACCAGAAGCTGATCAAAAACGGTTACATTTGTTAAGGCACAAAACTAAAGGCAGCCATTGACTTCTATCTTAAATAATAAAGTTAAGTCTTTGTCTTTGTAAAAAGAGTGTATGACTTCTTCATTTTCCACTCTCAACATTAATATCAGTTTGGACATGCCCTCTTGGTTACATTGTTCTTTTAAACATCTGGTTCTTCTGCTCAATCATTGAACTACCCAACATAATCAGAAGCAGCTTCACTGGTGAAAAAAAAAACAAAACAAACTCAGAACAAATCAATTAATCATGTCAACTATCACATTGAGTAACATTTAGTTTTGTTTTTATAGCAATAAAAATACGACATGCAGGAATATATCAAGTCTGGTCCAATGCTTCCTGTTGTAGGTTCAGCTTTGAGTTGTAGTTCCTTCCTGTAGCATTATGACAGGTGACAATTTTGCACAAAGTTTGATATAATTTACAATCTGGAGAAGTGAATAATCTGATTAAAGGTGTGCAGTTGATTACTGAACATAAAGAAGATAAAGGTTTTCAAGGCACATTTGTGAATTGAAAATAGTCCAATACATCAATAAATATAATATAGTTGTATGTTGAAGTTCAAAACAAAAGTAAACATTTTCTCTTGCTTTCATGTTGCTCAACATTGTTCTCTCTTTGCTACTGGAGCTGACAGTTTTTAGCATCATTGCATGGTGATGAATGTAGTTCAGATATATGGCTCTTTTTTTTTTTTTTTTTTTGCACTGATTCATCACCTTTACGGTGTTGATCACATTCACCCATTTATGCACTGGGAGAAGTTTGTGGTTCAGTGTTTTGCTCACGGACCCTTCGGCATGTAAACAGATGGGGGATCAATCCGGTAACCCTCAAATTGATGCACTCCAAACTCTACCAAATGGGCTACAGCCACAACCCATATGTTAACTGGTTAATTAAAGTATTTGACTGGAGTGATTTGATTAAAAAGCAAAGCAAAAAAAAAAAAAAAAAACTACAGTAACTAAACAAAAACACTTTTTAACCCACCTGACTTAATCGGAATCTTGAAAAGATTCTATTGTTGGCTAATATGAGATATCCATTATATGTCAACTGTCAATTCTTATGGGATTACTATGAGCAGTTAATTAAATCAAGATCTTTTTCTGTGTCGATAGACAAATCTTAAAATAACTAGTTTCCATCTTTATCCTGAACTCACGGTTAAGCGAGTCAGCAGAAGCCAGAGGAAAGCAGATTTTAGCACTTTTTTCCCCCTCCTGAGCATAAAGAGAAAGCCAAGACCTTCTCTTTTAATTGAATTTTAGGATAATTAGCGGTGTGATTTGACTGCTGTTCATACGGTGGTTTGGAAACATTCGAAGCAGGGCATTAAAAACTGTTTTACTGCCTCTGTTATTTTTAGCATAATAATAGCCTAAAACTGGATGTGGCGCTGCACCACCAAAGAAAACTGATTCAGATGGAGCAGCTTTTAGAAACAAGCACTTTGAAAGTAGCAAATGGTTACCATCATTAAGACTGACTTACAGGAATATTAAAATACGTCATTTCACATTGAGAAACACTTATAAAATGTTTCATTAACAACCCAGATTTTCACTCAATATTGATTTTCTCTCTTTTTTTTTTAAGCGTAACTCTGATACTTTGCTGATAGCCTGTGATTGTTGCAATCTGTTACAGGACAATATTGTGAACTAAAGGTGCATTTCAAAGCACGTGAAAAAGCAATAATTCCTTGTCTAGTATTCCACTAAGTGGAAAAAAAAGTAAAATTTCTTTATCCATTCATGTTCTGTATTAGTCCAAGTTCTGATTGTAAATGGCTGAATTCATGGCTACGCCATAGATATAAGTCCCCATACAATCACAGTGCAAACACACTCAAAGAAAAAATTGTATTTTCCCTGTTTATACTGAGACGAAGAATTCTGAATACGTTGCACTCTCAAAACTGTTCACAAAAATTCAAATTTTATGTGACTCTGAACTCTGATGTTGTGTTAAATAGTTTTCAGTTTTCACTTGGAAAAGGCATGTAAACTGGTCCTCAGTTCACTGACAAGTTTCATAAAAATGCCAATTCCCATTTCCAACAGAACCATGTGCCAAAATTCCTCAGAACAGCGTCACTGAAAGAGGAATTGAGCTTGTTTGGATAGTTAATGGGAAGGAGAGGTTTTATTTGTTTGTCAGACATACAATGAATCCAGACCAAAATTACTTATTTAACTCATCCTCAGGGAGCAGTGAGGTCAAGATCTTTGCTCAGTGAGCCACAGCGGGATTCAAACCTGCTAACCTCTGAACACAAGGTTGCTTTTTAAACCTCTAGGCCACATTTGCAGCAACCTAACCCCAACTCATTCATATTCATTATCGAAGTCCACCTTCACCAGCTTGACTTCATCCATCCATTTTCTATATTGTTTTAACCGATTTACTACCCCATATACACAAGTAAAAATGCATATTTTCTTTGCATTTTCATTTCAGAAAAGCATTTACATGGCCATGTTGTGAAAATAATGTCCATTTACAGAGAAATGGCAGAAATGCTGAAAATGATGTAATTAGCATGCCAGACCATAAGGTGGTGCTGTTGGCTGCTTTTGTAATAAACTCACAAACACATGCGTGTGGAGAACAATATGCATTAAACATGTACAATGGAGAGTACATGGAAACTTATATGGACAGACGCCCAAGTCAGACCTCCTGTGGAGGCCTTATCTTACGGCCCAAGGTCCCTATTGTTTTTGCTGTGTTGATTATTGTTTCTTTTTCCACCATGCCAGGGACTCAAACCAAAATTTGACCCTCTAAACACACTCAAAAGCTCACCAAATTTGGAACGCTAATCAGGACAGGTGAATTTTTTCAGAAAATGTAAAAATGAACCCCAGAGTACCTAATGTGCTCTCCAGTGCCACCTAGAAACACAAAAGACTAAAACAGCCACAATGGCCCGTAGGAATGTCGCAGGGAGATCAAACTAAAACTCATTTGTTCATCTCATCAAGACCTACAAATCACGCACTGATTCCCCTGACCTAAATCCAACAGGAAGTCCGCAATTGGCCTTTCAAAATAAGTTACGATTTTCACCCAAAAAGGCCTTCAAACAGACGTTATCTCCTCTAAGGATGAATATCGTACCATCTCAAAACACAATGAAAAGACAGAGGACACCCTTCTGCTCAAGACTGGTGAACAGATTTTAATTACTAGCGCAGTTTTCATTTTATTTGACCTCAAAGTTGGGAACGCCGAAGCCCCTTGTGTACCTCTTCTCATTAAATAAAATATGTTGTGTTCAGACATTATTAATATTTATTAAAAGAAATTAATTAACAAAAATGTGGTAAATGGGAATACAAAAACTAAATACATTTTTAATGAAACATTTAATGCTTACTTATTTAAAGCAAATTATACAATAAACCCCATCTAAAATATGACTATAAAAAAGACATATGATTGTGCTGACCCGTCAATTAGGAGGCAGTTTTATTCACAGACAAGAAGATGTTGTGGATAACCTAAAGAATTATGACCACATTTTACATGCTGTCCTTTCTGATGACACCCGGTTGCGCTCAGCCCCGAATGACCAGTCTCCACTGCCTTGTTTGATGGAAAATCTTGAACTTATTTGCATTGTTTTATGTTCAAATAGAGAGAGAGAGAGAGAGAGAAAGAGAGA
The DNA here is from genome assembly GCA_900302745.1 of Parablennius parvicornis. Taxonomy (NCBI): domain Eukaryota; kingdom Metazoa; phylum Chordata; class Actinopteri; order Blenniiformes; family Blenniidae; genus Parablennius; species Parablennius parvicornis. The sequence goes on along the minus strand of OMNM01049728.1, from coordinate 7,062 downwards.
GAGAGAGAGAATTTTTTTTGCAGCTTTGCTGGTCGCTCACTTGATCAAGGTCCCTCAAACCCAAATTTGACCCCCTAAACACACTCAAAAGCTCACCAAATATGGCACGCTCATC
>OMNM01049722.1:0-10152 GCA_900302745.1 Parablennius parvicornis | reverse complement strand
TTCATTTTTTTTTTTTTTTTTTTTTAGTGTCATAAGTCTTATTTAAACACTTCAGTGTCTCCGTGAAGTCTTATTTAAGCTGTCTTGGTAAAATCCTTCCTGCGTGTGAGATTAGCAGAGTTATGACAGAATGTACAGGGTTAACTCATTAAAACCACTTCGAGGAAACTGCTGTTAGTCCTCTTAGGTACGTCTTCCCCTCACATATTTTCAGCTACCTTGTGTGATGGGCTTCCCCCTACTTAGGTCACCTGGAAGTCAAGATTCAACCTTAAATACTTAGATTCTATATTCACACTTTTTTTTTTTTTTAACAAGAATCCCCCCAAAAAAGTGCCATGAATTGACTTAATTTATTTATTTTTTTAAAGAGAGACTTATATTTGCAGGACCACTTTACAATAAACAGCTTGTTGACTATTGTCCATCTCTTAACGTGTCTAAGCTATAATTGGAAGTGATTAAAAGCCTAGGCCAGATTATAAGCTTTTAAACAAAAGCAGCTTACAACCATTTAATGTGCATAGTGCTGTGTTGCTGTCATAGCAAATATTGGCCGTACTCACCTGAAACCAACATTTTATAGCCTTTTTGAATGATTGATTTGTTGATGGTTTAAGTGAATGGATTTATTCATCACGTCCCGTTGTGTTTCTCTTCCAGGACCACTGTGGATCGTGCTCGTGGCGGACGGCGACGGCTTCCTGCCGCTATCGTTCAAACCCAAGGAGGAGCTCACCGTGCGGAACGGGAAGCGGAAAACTACCCTGCGTGCTCCCGGAAGTCCAGAGAACTCGTGTCCGTCCAGTCCGTCCCCCAGCCAAAACCCAAACACAGCCACTGAGACCGCCACATAGCGACGCACACCTCGTTTTGTGGATTCACACACACACACACACTCAAAGTGGCAACAACACACTGTGAACTATAGTTACGATGCAGACTTATTTTTGTATAAACAAGAAGTACTTTTTTTTTCTTTTTTTTTTTAAAGACAGCTGCCTCTTCAGATGTATTGTTTACATGTTTAAATATTGAAATGAAAAGCTTTGCGCCTAAAACAGAGGAGTTTTGTGCTCATTTTCGACAGAATGTAGAATACACAAGGAAGTTCAGTCTTTTTCTGAAAGCAGGCTACTCACTGCTTCGACGGCACTTTAGAAATTATGTCAACTTGTTTGCGCACAGAATGTTTTGTAGTCCTCTACGGACTTACTATGTATCATTCTAAAATATGTAGATTGGAAATTATATGCTAAACTGTTTATCTCAAGTACAATCTGACTGAAATGTTTGTGTACGTTTCACTTTTCCGACTGCAGTAACTCAACCTACCACTAGAGGGGGGCCAACACAACGGGAACTTCTCTGTCTTGGACGTCTAATAAAGGGATGAAATAAAAGCACAATCCCATAGTAGTGCTCCCTCCTGTGTTACTTATTTTCCACATCTTAAAGAAAGAAACACAAACTCCACAGATATATTGTCTACCAACCAACCTCTACAACATTTATTCATTTCATATCATCAGTCCTTTTGTAATCATAAATAACAGTGTTGTAGAGCTAAACACAGCAAATAATGATATACATTCATTTATATAAATAAGGTAATTTTCTATATATTCATATTTATATATCCAAGATGACTATACAGTACATGTGAAAATGAAACAAAAAATGTTTACATAAAAACAATATAACCATTTCTCAGTGTAATATACACTAATGAACAACCTTCCAGCTGCATTACTGGAAATCTGTGGCTTTGTGAAATCACTCCATTTCAAAATCCGGGTCACGCGTTACTCAAAATCTTCCATTGTGCCGGAGTTGCTGCTTTGCTTCCTGTGAGAGACATCAGTTTCAGTGAGGGCCGACACACACCCAGAGTGGTGGAAAGTAGTGGAGTACATTCACTGATGTTCGAGTATAATTCTGAGATTGTCGTCCATTGTCTGTCCCCTCTCTGGTGACAGCGAGGTTTGATTTCGGGAGGTGACCCAGGAAAGCGTCACAATATTTAATTATGATACACAGAAGCCAAATATAATATATTCTGTAGCGTGAATAAATTTGTTTCGGTTTGTTTCGGACAGAGCTGGTCGGCCTGCTTGCTATTCTCGGGGGAAACAAATATAAGGAAAAATAATAATTTGGAGCTTAAAAAAAAAGGCAGAAAAATTATAATACAATACACAGCATCTTCCAAAAATGTAGACAAAATAATGGATAATATTTGCATTGTGTTGTAAAAGTGATATCATATCACGGAAACATTATACTGCAACTAAAGAATCACAATCATATTGCATTTGGCTTCAAATGATGGTCCTGCAACATTTAAGTTACAATGTAATATCCTATTGCAAGTAATAGGATATATTGCAACTTACTGCAATGTCTCAAAGGTACAGTATGTGACGTTATTTAAACCTTTAGAGAATGAGCTAATAAAAGAATAACAGTCATGAAGCCATTTCACTGATGACAAGTTGTGCTGTAGATGTAGGGAAACCAGCGAGTCCCGTCGTCTAATCTGCCCACAGTCAGATTAGATTGAATAATAAAACACAACAGAAGGTATTACAGTCACTCACTACTGCACAAAAGTGGCATCACTTTAATTCGACATACTGCACCTTTAACTATTGCAATACCTGGATTATAGTATCGCAGTAATATTGGACACAACCTAATTGTGTGCCGTATTCAAGATCGCCGCTTATCTTGAGCGTCGTGAAAGTCGTGGTTCCCCAGCTGAAGGTCACGTGTAGCACACGTTGTTACTCCAGAGCCACAGGAGATACGTTTTCAACTGCTTGTAACAAGTAAATGGAAGTCAAACGTGACGTCTGAGGGGCAGAGCGGTTTACAGTTTTTCCCTCAGATGTGCATTGATGAGTTCTACACACCGTAGCTCCTCCAGGCAGAGTTTATTCCTGAGCCGCACGTCCTCGCTGATGGGATAGAGGAGCAGGATCATTAACCCTGTGACGATGAAAGCCACGGGAGCGGCGCCGATCAGCAGCTTCAGGGTGTACACCACAGGAGCAGGCTGCTTGCAGGCACCCGTGTCATACCCTGCAAACCTGCGCGCACACACACACACACACACACACACACACACACAAACAATGATCCCATTTCAAAAACAATTTACAGGAAATCGACATCAAGCCCAATGCAGCAGCTCCGTAAATGAGCAAACTCAACACCTTTTTTTTGTTTGCGTCGTGAATAATACACGACCGGGGGGTTAATGTGTATCTTGGAGGTTTCCTGACATGCCGTGTACAGACGCAGAGCATCACTGTTAAAACATAATGTCGACTCACTCCAGGCAGAGGGTGGACACTCCCAGGGAGATGCCGGCAGCGAACTTGGTGAAGAACACATAGAACGAGTAGAAGATGGCTTCGTGGCCTTTAGAAAAAGGGTTGACCAGCCTGAAGTCATCCACCACGTCTGGCAACATAGACCTGGATTACACACACACACACACATACGGTTGAATGAATATGTGAAATCGTAAGCATGTGTCTTTTGTCTCAAATATGATGAAACCTTAAGCTGATCTGCACCTAAGACCTCACTCACGCTCTCGCTTTAATGATCTTACACAACCAGCGTGGACGCCTGCAGCTGATGATGTGAGGTCTTCTTATGGTGCTTTGATACATCGGTGGGCGAAAATTACAGCTCTAATAACATGATTAGATGATGAGCAGCGAGCGGTCGACTCGGGCCCACAGACAGGATAAACAATTGTCCCTTTCCAAAATAAACATGCCCCCCCCCCCCTCGGGAGGCTGTAATTTAGGGGTAAAGGGAGGGGACTGAGACGAGCGACGAGAGCTTGATGGCCGAAGAAACGACTGGAAAACAGATGTGGCGATAGGAGGAGCTCTGCCATGCTATGGAAGGTTTATCGTAAAGGCCACCTGTAATTTTTAAAAGTGACATCACTGTCATGACCATGACTTGACCCGGGAGCCCGAAAGACACCAAGCCAAATGTCATTGCGCCGTTCTGGTGATATTATTGACATCTTCCGCGAAATTAAAGGGTATTAAACATTGTGGGACTACAAGAACGGGGAAGTTTTGCATTCAAAAAACACGATGAAATGTCATTCTGGTTGTTCAAGGCTGTGACAGCTGATGATTCATTGAGGACTGAAACCAAATCTATAAATGTATGGAGAGTTGATGTGAAGTTGGGCCTCACCAGGGCAGCAGAAGCGACGCAGCCACGCTGAGTCCAGAGGAGACGGCTACAACGTAAGCCACCACCACGTTAGGGATAAACACCAGCATCACGGTGAAGGGCATGATCCACTGGAGAGACAGTAAAAAGACAGTAAATAGAATTTAAAGGGTTAAAAAATGAAGACCAATCACAAGTGTAAATTATATGGATGTTTATATTATATCATATCATATCATATCATATCATATCATATCTTGTGATTTTCTTTCTCAAGTTCAGTGTCCTAAAAGGATTAACAAGATCTAAAATGTGTTTCTGCAGTTAAAAAAAAGGATTAATCTCTTCCAAGTTCATCCACAAGATGGCACAAACTCAAAAAATAAATGAATAAATAAAAGCATCTACTCACTGTGATGCCACAAAAAGCTGCTGTCTTCTTCCCAAACCTCTGCAGAAACCACTGCCACAGTGGAATGCTTATCACCGCTGACACCTGAGGAGAGGGTGAAGGCTTTCAATGTGATGAATCAAAAATATTAAAGAATATGCAGCTTTTTAAATGTGCACAGTGATGAGAAAGCTTTCTCATTATGTGCTGCAGACAAGCTGTGCTGTTTGCATGTCTGAGAGCTGATTCGGAACTTAAAAAAAAGACAAAAAGAAAATGAAGTCCCTGTGCTCACCAGGATGGTCAGCACGATGTTCTGGAAGTGTTCGCTCAGGTCGGCAGCATAGGTGCAGAAGAGGACGAAGTTGCTCTGAATCAGCTGCGGGGAAGAGCAGAGATCAAGCGTTCAGACATTCTTGTCTCGTCTACTCAGCACGTCACCAGGCACTCAGCTCGCTGCGCTGCGTGCCAAAGCCGAGAGACGACTGGAGGAGAAGCTGCTGACTGTGTTCTCGCTGTGATTTATCCACCATCTCCCCCGCTCCCCTCCCCAAACCGCCTGCTCGCACGGATGACAGCTGACACCTCCGCCGAGATGAGAGGGTGAAAAACACACAGAGACAGATCCGATGCGAATCTCATAAAATAAATAAATAAATAAGTAAAACGCTGCAATAATTCAAGCAGCCTGAAACCCGAGGTGTCAAAACCGCAGCGGCACAAAATACAGCTGGAGTCCTGAGACTTCAAACATTTACCTGGATGGCGACAGTGATGAAGAGGAAGGCGGCAGTGAGAGTGAGGTACGGCCCGTGTCTCATCACCAGGATGAAGGCCTGATGGAAGGGGATCTGCTTCTCCGTCTTCGGGGCGTACGGATCTGAAACGGTTATATAGGGAGTAAGAATACCAGTATATCAAATAACAATGCAGTAAAGTGTAAGACGAGTTCCTCTCTGGCACTACTGGAACTGCCTCTGCATTGCAGTGGATGCTGCCTGTCCCGGCGAGAGGCGTCATTTGTGGAGCAATTAAGATAAGCGGCTGAGTGCTAAACTCCAGCAGATGCCCAAAAAAGAAGCTGCTATATGTCTGTGAGATGCACCGAGTGGTGGAGGAAGTAGATGCAGATCGATATATTAAGTCGAGGCATCTATACAGCAAAAACCAAGGACTGCGTGAAAAATCCTACTACATTAGGTACCATTACCTGTGGTTGCAGTTATGGTAAAGGTACTTATTAGATCCTTTGCATTGATATTGTCTTTATAAATGACGTCACGAGGAGACAGCACAGTGGTGTGGTGCAGGGATCTGCAGCCTTCATGACCAAAAGAGCCATTTTTCACCAAATCAAATTTAAGTGGAGCCGCAAAACACCGTTTAAAATGATGCACGGCTCTTAAAGTTTCATATATAGTTTTGATATATAAACACTGAAAGCTTTTCCCTCCTATTTCATGTTGTTTCAGCTATTTTTCGCCATTTTCATTTGTGCCTTTTTTAAAAGTCCCGAAAACAAGACAAGCTGTTTATTTAAAATATATTTTAGTGAAAGGCTCTCGGAGCCACTGCAGAAGCACCAAAGTCTCACATGTGGCTCCGGAGCCACAGGTTGCAGACCACTGGTGTAGTGGTTAGTGCCTTCACCTCACAGGGAAAACACCCCGGTTCAAATCTGTGTGTGTGGAAAGCTTGCCTCTTTTCACTGTACTGTTTTGGTTTTAATTTCAAAAGGGTCACATTATCCAGCATTTCAACACTTTAACATGGTCTTAGTGGTTCAAAAACATTGTATTCAAATGTTTATTGCCCCAAATCCAGATTTTCATTGATTTACACCCTTTTGAATATTGGATAATAGGAGCTGCATTCAGAATCTGCTGTGTCTGTGTGATCTGGACAGGCTCCGCCCACACATGTCCATTTTGGAAGTACTTCCTCTGGTGGTCCCATGTGCCAGAGCAGAGCTGCCTGATTGTGGGAGGAGTCAAAGGGAGGGCCTACCTTGCCTGGGATTGGCTAAACCCCTGATGACACTATATAGGGTTTGATTTCTGATTGGCTCGTTGGAGGAACACACAAACTAGCCAGAACGTGAGATGACAGACTTTCTTCACTTCTGGGGCATCATTCTAGGTATGGGGACGATGATTATGGTTGGAAAACCATTAGGAAGGAAATTTTACATTATATGACCATTTTATGTCTGTGAAGTCAAACTCACTTTATCTGACGGTTTGATTTGTAGTAATTGTGATTTCAACATTATGGCATTTGCAAAGATACTACCTGGTGTAGAATACAAAATTGCAGCTGTGTTGCATTTAAAAACACAACAAATGTCTCGACTCTGATCTGATCAAATCTTTGAATCTCCAGACAATGAAGTGGAAACAGAGGTTTGATGTCAATCGGTCTTGATTTTATATTGTTTTAGACTGTTCAGGGTTGCTGGAGCTAATACCAGCAGACTATGGGTGAGGACAGGTACAGTACACCTGGACAGGTCTCCAGTCCATCACAGGACAAACTCACAGAGACATAAAAACTACGCACACTCACATTGACACCTCGGGGCAATATAGTGTCACCAGTTAAGCTCACATTTTGGATCTGTGGGAGGAAACTGGAGGAAACCTACACACACACAGTGAGAACATGCAAACTCTACACATAGAGGCCCAGCCGGTATCTGAACCCACGAGCTGCTGTGAGGCAAGAGCTGGTTACACACTGGTTTGGTTTGTACAGTGATGTTCCTTTAATTTTCCTTCTACTTCCCTAGAATTTCACAGTAATTACTTTTGTCCCTGCATGTTTGACATCAGTCAACACCTTGATCACTTCCAGCTGAAATTCCTCCTTTGCAGGTGTGAACGAGCTGGGCTGTGAGCTGGCTGGCATGAAGCTGGAGGAGGGGCAGGTCTTCCAGCCATCCTGCTCCCTGCTGTGTCGATGCCTGGGCGGAGGACTGAGCTGCGTGTCCCTGTGCAGCGACAGCCTGCAGGCCTCTAGTGACACGCAGTGCACCAACCCTCAGCTGGTCCGACTCCCGGGACAGTGCTGCAAGGAGTGGGTGTGTGAAGGCCTGGACAACACCATTTCCTCCAGTCTGTCCGGAGGTAACACAGTCTCCCTGAAGCTTTCAGTAAATCCGGATAAAAAAAATTTAAAATGTAATTGTGATGACAGAATGAATCAAATAGTTCAATCGTTTTTCAGCTAAAGTTTGTTATTTATTGCAACTGATCAATTGCAACAACACTGCTCACAAAGGCAATTAAAATCCATATGGTTAAAAAAGACATATATTAAAAAGTGTGGAGAGAAATGGCTTAAACAACCTAAAAGACTAAATGTACAAAAAGGATAAAACAACTAAAGTGATTAGCTAAAATAGCTTAAAAACATCTAAATAGGTTGACAGCAGCATAATTTTTTTTAAATATATCTTGATGAGAATAATGTGCAAATTGCACAATAAACAAACACAGAGAAGATATTGGAAAAAGCAAGAAGAACAATACAAGAAAAACAAAGCAAAAAGCAAACAAAGCAGGGCACATTTCAAAAACAATAACTGTTGCATGCTGCTGCATAACTAACACAAAAACCTCAGAAGTATTGAACAGTGATGGTAAAGGTGGATGGTAGTTATGAGCTCCCTTGTTGAAGTTTTGTGTAGTTATCAAGGTGAGCCAGAAATGACTTCTAAATATCAAAAAATGTACTAAGATTGTCCATTATGGCATATCGGATGTTTTCCATGTGCAATATACAAACAAGCTCACTCAACCAGTTCTTAAATTGAGTTAAAATGTTTTATTGGGAACATTTCCAGCTGTTTTACAGCTTTTTGGACTCCTTCAGTCTTCAGGTAGAAATGTTTCAATGACAGGTTTCTGAAAAACATACAAGTTTCAGACAACAAAATGATATCTCACTTTAAGCAAGGACACAGATATAGATCTTGTCATCGGTAATTCAATATGATTTATTATTATTACCTCAACATCTCTGTCTCTTTCAAAATAAAAGCTTTCTTAGATGACAAATAAAAAAATTATCCTCTAAATGAATGTTTTTTTGTTGTTTCTTGAATCAACCCTTAACTAAATGTCTTTGGTTGGGTTCTATTTTCAATGCAATAATGTAAAGAATAAAAAACAAAGTGAAAAGGATTGGACGTCTCATGTCAATGAAAAAAAAGCTTCTGCGCTCTAATCTGCTGACGTCACTTCTGAACATGAATCAGTGTGTTTTTGTGTGAGCTGCTCTTCTATTATTGTGATGAAATGAAGGGACACTGATGCGAGAGACATCTGGAAGTGAGAACTATTTTTAGAGGATGCTGAGAAGCAGTTTCCACTTTGGAGCTCATATGTGCTCCATCTCCTGACCGGTCCGCTCCTGACAGCCGTCCACTGCAAACACTTTCCCTTTGATGAACGCTGCCAACTCCTTCCTGTCTGCTGTTTCTCTCCAGCTGTGCAGAGGCGTCACCACCAGGGCGGCGGGCCATTCAGCTCCACGTCCAACTGCATCGAGTGGAGCTCGGCCTGGACTCCATGCTCCCACAGCTGTGGTCCAGGTGTGTCGGTCCGCAGCACTAACAGGAACCGGGCCTGTCGGCTGCAGACTGAGACCAGACTGTGCCAGGTCAGGCTGTGCCAGGCCGTGCAGCAGGCTTCGGTCAGTAACACACCGTGAGGAGGTGCCATATTATACAGTTTTTCAATAATTTCACATGTCCCTGTACCAGGCTGTGCCAGGCCGTGCAGCAGGCTAACCTTGTCAAAGGTCCAACAACATTGAGTTCAAAGTGTATTTCCCCAAAATCAGCCTTGGTCCTGAAGTTCATCCCGTCTAAAAGTCCCTCTAGTGCAGTGACGCCACTATCACGTTACTCTCATGAGACCACTTTTTTCATTAACTCATAATCAAACAGGTTACTATTTTCGAACCGAGTTCTTCTTGTAATGTTACTATTGTAGAGTTACTATTGTAGTGTTCTTTTCGATAAGTTTGCACAACATTGGGCTCACTTTAAATTATCTAACTGGTCCATATATGTCATTAATGTGTACTGCAAAATCTTATGAACAGCATGAGCGGAAAAAAGGGATTGGATTTTATTTATTTATTTTTGTTTGTTTGTGGTGTTTATGGTACAACTGCTCAAATACATAACCTTATTACAAAAATCTGTATAAAGGTTCATGGAGCTTTTATATGAATTCATCAGTGTAAATATACGGAGGCTTACATAATGTTGTAGGAAGTAAAGGAGTAACAGAGAGAGGTGTGTTGTGACGGTTTGAATTCTTGAATTCCCCAGGAGGGGGGAGTGTGTGAGAGCAGCTACAGTCCCCCGGTGTCCGTTCACCTGGAGCTCCAGGGCTGCTGGAGCACCAGGACCTTCCGTCCTCGCTTCTGTGCCCTGGCCTGTCCCGGAGGTCACTGCTGCAGCCCCGCCCACACCCGGACCGCCGCCGTGCTATTCCTCTGCCCGGGAGGCCGCCTCAGCCTACAGCAGGTGATGATGATCC
>OMNM01049721.1:0-10293 GCA_900302745.1 Parablennius parvicornis | reverse complement strand
GTGCCGTGTAGTCACGTAAATGCTGAGTGTATTTAAACTCTTAAGAATACGTTCAAGACAAATCGTTGTTTCAAATACTCAAGTTTTCACAAATGAGACGAGTTTGAAAAAATACAAACAACAACTGGAGAGTTGGGAGAGGATGGAGAAGACGGAGACAGACTGAAATGCTCTCCACCATTTTTACATTTTTTTTTTTTTTTTTTCTCAGCTGGAAGTGGGTCACAAAGGGCCGGAGGTTAAAACTGTGACAACAGCACTCTGCTCGCTTCTGTAAGAACCTGTTCTTCTTTCTCAGTGGAGGAAGATATTATGTGAAATTGATTTCCGGGGACAAAGTAAGAGCGACTTGAGTCAAACGGAGGCAAAGTAGAGCGCAGAGGTAAAGTGCTGGAGAGGGAAAGTATCAAGAGTAAAAAAAAAAAAAAAAAAGAGTATAATAGCCAGAAAGACAGGGAGAGTGCAGACATTATGTAAATGAAATAGTTTCACTTTGTGAAATAACTTGAATGAATTATACTTTGACTAACCCTCGGGCACTCTCACATTCCCCCATTTTTTCTCTCTGGAATTATTAAGCATGTTTATATAACTTTTCCTTTTGTGCAGGTGAGACTCAAATCAGCATGTAGAAGCTGCTTTTCAAAACCTGGAAATTTAGCTTTCAGAAAGTTCCCGTTATTGAGCAAAGTAATCATATGCAGTAAGGAAAATAGCCCTTGAGGAAGTGCACTTTTAAATTAGAAGCCTATTTTTCTATAGAGCATTCATTACCTGTGAGATAATTAAACGAAGAGGTGGGTAGGGATCAAAAGTGTGCCTGGTAAAGGCTGCAGGAAACTTCTGGAGGAAAGAAAAACAAGTAGCAAAATAAGAGAGATGAGAGAATACGACTTCTTTCAGGTGCTGTATTTGAATTCAGCCTTGTAAGTAGAGGACCTGAAGGCACAGGTCACAAACAGAAACTTGAGGATTTCAATTAATTCACTTCTCATGGCACAAGCTCACTTCAGTAGTTATTATTTAGAGACCGATCAACCTTGAACAGCATGTTGGATTATATTGTTAAGGCAACAAACAGCGGTGCACTGCATCTTCAGATAGCTGTCTATCTGAATAAACACTGATTCTGCTGCATTTTGAGCGACAGTAGCTTGCTTGAACCACAAAGCCCAGACTTCACTTCCAACCTCCACGAGTGAGACTTGGGCTCCGTTTGCACGACAGTGTTTCAACTTAAAATGCCTAGTATCGGCATTCAAGTTTGCAGTTACGCAGTTAGCGTGTTGTGCAACAAGTGGGGGATGTTTGCTCTTGTAATGAAACCACACACGTGGAAAAATACATTATAAACATTATCAAAGGGAAATGCGCAGGCGTTTGTTCGATAATAAAGTTGTATTGGTATCACGGTAACTCTCAACTCTGAAACTACCAAGTCCCAGGAGAATATGGACCAGGAGTCAATATACTCTGGAGGCAAACACTGATGTTATTGTTAGTGTTTTTGTTGAATAACTATTTCCAATGACTGTAGTAGTAATGTTTCAAAACTTTTCACTTTGGAAGCTGTTTTCAAGAAGTCCCAAGGCCCCAGTAGAGTGGACAAAAAAAAAAAAAAAAAAAAAAAAACTGTAGTTTTCTAGATGTTGTGTCCCATGCTTGATGTATGGTACCTTTCACCTCCAAACAAGTTCCATGACATCTGATGCTGGGCTTAATGTTTAGGCCAATTGGTGTTGCATTAATAATCTAGCAAGGTAACAAATAAAACCAAACTAACCAACCACGCCAGGTGAGTTGAAGCAACATCATGTAATGAAGATAAAACATTCCAGAGAAAAACAGCCATGACGGGTCCTAATTCTGGGGTGCCAGACACCATCTTTAAGATGTTACCCCATATCGACAGGACAGGCTCAGACAGTTTCTCTGTTGGACTGAGATCTGCTGACGGTGGATTCTGTTTGAGCCCGGTGAATTTGCTCCATCTGCCTCAGCTCTTTGGAGTTATGGGACAGTAAAAAAAACAAAGAGAACTGGAAAGGCAACAATAAACACGATGCAGGACTTGAGAGAGAGGACTTAAAATCCCACTTCAGCAACTTCAGGAAAGGTACAGCCAGACATAGAGAGGATGGAAGAAAACATTAACAATGGGAGATATAGGAATATGGTTGGGTAATTTATTATCACGCACGGTAACACTGTTCTTTTTTTTCCCAAATGCTTATTGATCCTTGGCTCCGAATACACATCCAGACAGAATTATTGGACTCGAGGGGGTGGAATGTTGAGTAGTATTGGCTGGGGATCACCGTCTTGCTGCATCTCAACCAATGAGAGCATTCTAAACATTTGTGAACAACATTCAGCTCCAGGACTTTTTCTGGAGAATGAAAAAAAAAAATAGATAACTAATGAAAATAAACATGGCCTCTCAGAAAAAGTGAGCAGATTGTGTTCAAATTCAGAAAAATGCCACTGAACTGGACATCGAGACAAGGGAGCCTCTGCTGACATTGTTGGCAAGGAACGGCGAGCGTGACTTCATCTTTGTTCAACTTGCAGGGTTTTGGTGTCTCGGTTGATGTCACTGTGCTGACGTCACAATTTTGCACAGCAGGGAAAGAGAGTAAGGAATGCAGATTGTCTCTTTTGATTTGAACCCGGTTGGGCAGTCTGTCTGAAACGTGTCCGACACTTGTGCCAAACTGACTCACCGCTGCCTATGAAATCAGCCTAGAATGTGATTGCTCACATGAATACATGCATGAGTAACTACGTAGAGATAGTAAAAGTATTTCAAGTTTTAGTTCAGGTCTATAAAAGGTCTGTTTGATTAGAGAAATTTTGCCATTATATAAAGAAAGGATGAAGCTACCGACACGTAATCAGAGGTATAGTTTATTCTTGATTATTTTTCCAATATCTTTGACTTGTGGACTTGGTGTTGTCAGCTTCAAGCTGTTTTTGGACCTCAGTGTGATAAATTCCTTGGAGAACTGCTCAAATCCTGTAAGTCATTTTCCTTATTTCACCACGTCAAGACCGTTACAAAAGAAGCTTTATCATTTGGTGTCCAGTAAGCTGTATTTCCATTTTACTGATAGCCCCAAAAAATACCATTCAGACTACGAAGTCCAGGTTTTGGCCTTTTCCGTGGAACCACTTGGCTTTAGTGTCCCATTTCAAGTACGTCTACATCTCTCAAATGCAATACAGATTCATTTTGCTTGTACTTGGTTTTTCCGAAAGAGGACAAAAGCATTTTTAAACGTTCTGGCAGCAATGTTTCAATCTAAAAATGGCCACAGTCAAAATGCAAATTTTTGATTTACCATGCATGAGTTTTTGCCCTTCCTTGTTGTGAGTGGTGAGGTGATGACATTCACAGCCTCAGGTAATCAATGATCGGCTCCTTCATTACCATTGCGATAGACCATTACAGCTCAAAGAAATTCACAAATACAAGCTCTCGGGCACGTGTCCACCACGTGTGCCTGCACGCACTCCTTTCCAAAGTCTCCAGATGCGCAGCCACTGTAATGAATGTAATCATTCACGGTGGCCAAGCCAGAACTAAACCTTTCTCCAATTAATTCAAAACAATTTTAATTAAGGTGATAAACATTTAAATTACTTCTGGGAGACTTGTATTATATTTGACTCCTCTCTTCTGCCTCTGCCGTCTCCCTCTGTCATCTCTGCCATTCCCCCCCGACTGCTCTTTTCCTCTTCTCATCGCCTTCATCTGTCCTTCGCTCATTCCTGTCTCCCCCCACCTTCACCTTTTGTTCCACGTATTCCTGTCTTTGCTTAACTTTTTCTAAATGAGGATTACATTTTGCTGCATTTCCCTCATGAAAACAGACTTCTTTTGGTGTTTCAGTTGTCCTTCTGTCGATTCGTATTTTCATTTTTTCCATCCTTTGGCTCTCGATCTTCTCCCTCAATGCCCTCGTGCACACACGCAAACATTGTTGGTGGCAAGTCCTTCCAGGGAATCTGCCCAAACCACTCTTCTGTGTTGGAGCAAAATGCTGCATATGTCCTCTTGTGCCGGAGCATTAGAGAGAAAATTGCATTTGTGTTGAGAGGGATGATCCGTCTGAGGCCCCGTTGTTCCTCTTCCAATGAGGCACATCTCCATCGATTGCCAGTGTGTTTACTGTAAGACCAATTGTGCACACACTCCAATGTTTCCAGTAAAAAAGCAAGGCTGTGTGCCATTATGCGGTCGTCTCAGACTGTAGATCTTTAAAAAGCCCAGCTGCAGTTAGAAAAGCAAAGTGACAGATGAGAGGCGGTTCACTCGCTGGAATTCTAACAATGTTACATCCAAAGTTAGAGAAAGCCTTAAATAACTTCTGAAGCACACCCTGAGAGGAAACTTGGATTTTTTTATGTGATGCCCATAAAAATACTTAATGATTATGGTGCATGGTCTGAAACTTCGAAGCCATATTTTCTTGGAAAGTACTCTAATGGGAAAGCTTGTGGTTTCTGTAAAAGATAAAAGCAAACAATAAATTGTAGGTCAATGAAAAGTTTGACCTTTCTCTTGAAGCCAGACATTCATTTCCATCATTCTGACCTACCCTATCTTACAAGATATTTCTCATACTGTTAATAAACATCTCAGTATTTATGATCTGGTGCGCATCATAAATAACCAATAAACACAATTTACATTGCATTAAATAGCCTATTGGTTTAAAAAAATGTGTTCACATTGGGTGATCTGCACTTTAACATTTAAACAGTGTCTTTTCAAAACGATAAATGCAATCCCAAATGTCAGGATGGTAAGTATTTAAGAGAGGGTCCCCTAGAAAATAAACGTATACCCAAAGGTCTTGTCAACAAAGCAAAGAAACAACAAAACAACAGCAACAATAGATCTAAACATTGAGTATGTTGGTGGAATGTTTCTTTTGGTCTGTTTGAAATGTGTTTGTATTGCAACGTTATGTCTTTGTCAGCACTCCACACTTTCTGCAGTGCAGAGCTTGACAATTCCAATACGTGACAAGAAAAATACTCAATGTTTAGATCTATTGTTGCTGTTGTTTTGTTGTTTCTTTGCTTTGTTGACAAGACCTTTTGACCGAAACGAAACAGCAATCCTTGTGCATCTAATGCTAATGTTTCCAAAATGGCTTGAAAACTCTGCCTTCATTTGCAAGAACAGTCAGGCCCCAACACACGACTAAGTTGGATTGTTATTACGGCGGTTCTCAAATATAAGACGACGAAGTCCCAGGAAAATATGTTCTAGGAGTCATCACACTCTGGAGAAAAGGTTGCCATCTGGAAGCAAAATTGTATCATTTATGTATGACTATATAGTACTTACCTGCATGGTTTTGTTTCGTCTGGTCCTTTTAATCATGTTTTTATTTAATGTTTAATGATGACTTTTAATCTATTACTTCCTGCCAGGCGATCAGTACTGAGTAACTTCCCTGTAATAGCATTGTATTTCCCCCTGAACACTGACTAACCACTGAGCAGAACAGCTCCAAATCTACCAAGTCCGAGGAGAATATGCACTGGGAGTTATGACATTCTGGAGGAAAACCTAGTTGCTATTGTCAATCTACTGAGCATGTGCAGAAGAACTATTTACTACTGCCACAGTGCACATGCACAGCAGCAACATTTCTGAAAAATTGGGTTGGTTCGTTTTCAAAAAAGCCTCCGAGCACTGTTGTGTAAATAGACAAAATGCAACAATTTTTGGGATTTTCTCTTTAAGCACTGTCGTGTAAACAGGGCCTAAGTTGTGTGGAATGTGATGGATGGAGTCCCTGACTCTTCTATCAAAGGATGTCCTTAATCACACAAACTCGATGGTCCAATCTGTTTGCATGCGTTTGTATCTGATATACAGAACCAGAGCCTTTTTTCTGCTGCGTTGCCATTCCCCCTTTTTTTAGTAGAACCCTACAATATCTCCAGCTTTGAGTGAGAGTGATCAAACTTTAATTGCTTATTGCCAGAGATGCAGTCCTGAGGGGGCAAGATGAGCCCTCGAGAAAAGACAAGAGTAATTTGTATTCCCCAGCATGAGAAAAGCAGCGTCGTGGCTGTTTCTTTATCCTGAAAAGATCTACATGCAAGCGGAGCACACTCGCACAAACCTACTCTTGTCATCTGGGTTTGCCCACAGGCAAGATTGTCTCTGTATCTCATTGGAAACTGTGCGTGTATCGCAGTTGGCAAAGTGTTGGTGTAAGATCCTGCTGGAGAATAAAAACTTTTAGCTGACTGGATGTTCTGACAAAAACAAACATAGATTTTTATTGAAAATATTGAATTACTTCGACATCGTTTGAAGATAAACTAAAACTTATACATACAATTTCAATTTTACGTGTTCTGTTCTATACAAGATGTCATTTGAATTGGTGTTGTTAGTTATGAAGTTCAATGTTAAAATGAAAAATCAGTGGTTGGGGGGTGAAAGACTTGAGCTTGACATATAATGTCCAGTCTATATATAGATCTCAATTTCGTTCACAAAAAGCTGTTATTTTACGAGCCAGGACAAATCAAATATATTGACTTTTCATATTTGAAAACCTGTATCTTGATATAAACCTTTTTTTTTTTTCCCCCACAAACAGAAATTCACAATAAGTGCTAATATTTACTGTGTCATCTGATCACACTCTCAATCTTCAAGTGTTAAAAACAAAGTGTTGGCCAAAAATAAGACTTTAATGTGGAGTGGCATAGTGCAAATATGTACTGATTTGTTTGCTATGTGTCAGTTTGAAATATAAAAGACAAACAATTCAATTGTTTTACCTGCCCGGTGTAAGAAATACTGAGGATTGGACTGCCGATAGAACTGAAAAAAGTGATTTGCAGCTATGTTATACTAATCCAAATTATTTCTCCAGTCAACATTTGCTGCTAAAACATAATTTTTCTCAGAAATAAGAATCAAAATGGACCCGACACGCACGACTCAAAACTCAGGAGTGCAGGGGAAACGGTTTATTAATCACAGGCAAAGCAGTAGGGTTCAGGGTACCTGGGTGATCGGTCGCCGACGTGCAGGCCCAAGAGGAATGATCCCAAAACTCACAGCAGATGTTCAAAAAAGAGACAAGCCGAGGTAAAACGAGAGAAAGCCGACCTGTAGGACTTTAAATGGGACATAGGCACAAGGCAAAACAACACAAGCATCTGGTAACTAGTCGCAAGCTCACAGCTTATATACAGTACACAGAAAGGTGTTGAGCTTCATCAGGAGAAGGAATGAGAGGAGGATTAGTCGGCGACAGGCAATCAAGAATCCCAAAAATAGACAGACATGTAAGCATGAAGTCTAATATGAGTCATGAATTCAAACAAGGGTTATATTTGAAGATCTTTCACAAAAGCACACATTGTACTTCATAGGACTTAGTACTTAAGAATTAATTGCCTCCCCAAGGGATGAATCTTTAGAATCTCTGTAAAAAAGCTTTTTTTTTTTTTTTTTTTTTTTTCTTTCCTTGCACAGAATCAATCATTTGTTTGTGCCACCTGCTTATCCAGGAAGATTATGTGGTCTTTCATGTGTAGGTGACATTGCTAGCAAAAAACGGTGTGTACATGGAGAGAGTACCTGATTGTCTGCTAATAGTTGTACCACGAAGAAACCGATGCCTCATGGTGTTTCCTACTTTTCCTGGTTGGTGAACCAGCACACATGGATCGTTCAAGCACCTCTTGACAAGTCCTGAGTCGTCTGCTGTGTTGTTCCTTTATTTATTCTATATCGCTTTTCCGTGCCCTCACATCTCTCTTCAAATCTCTCCCAATGTACCTCTATGCCTACATCTGTCCTCTCTCAGTGTGTGTTTATCTGTGTCTCACCTCTCCCTCTCTTCTCCCCTCCCCTCCCCTCGTTCTGGGCTCAGAATGGTTGCTTTAAGGATTTTCTTTTTTTTAACCTCTCTCTGATCCGTCTTTCCCTTTGATTCCTCTTCTTCCTTTTGATACTTTGATTGAAGCCTGTGGGCAGGGCAGGAGAGGTAAACGAGAAGGTGGCCGAGGGATTTTACCTGGAATACAACATCAGACAGTGTGTGCGTGTCGTTGAGCAATGAGCGCAAGAACACAATAGAGACAAATCAACTCAGGTGTGTCTCCAACCTTTTTTTTTTTTTTTTTTTTCTTCTTAGGATTTTGGGCATGTAAACATTGTGTGTGGGTGTACGTGTGTACAAAAGAGAATTTCAGATCCAAAAGGCAAAGAGGACTGAATAACAAAGCTTAAAGAGAATAGAAGACTCCCGGCAGCTTGCAGATTTGCAGGACAAAGATAGTTGCAGCTGTGTATTCTGTTTGTGGTTTGCAGATGTTCAAACTGCACAGTTATGTTGTAAAATGTCTCTCACAATTTAATTTACCTTTTGGTCAAATAAATATAATGTTACTATGCGGCTTGGTTGAGGGCTTTGTAGTATTTGGGAGGAACAAAAAAGTATCAAATTCCACAGGAAGTGATCAAAGCTGAAGATACATAATGGGCCATGAAGTCTCCTTTGCACAAGGCTACAGTGTAACATAGAATCTGTTACACTTAATACATAAATGGGCTTTCATATTAGCAGTTTGTGTAGGTTGCCTCATGACCGATGACTTTATGGGTGATTTAGATCCATCTCAGTCTTTAACCACACATATTTCATCAATCCAACTCTTTTTCAAATTTACAAATGCCATATCAGGATGTATAGAAGAGCTGGTGTATCCCTGAATCATCTGAGTTAATGCTTTAAATTGTTACACTGAATTGGAAATCTTGAGTCTGAGCTCTCCATTAACCCAAGGGTTTTAGTTGGCTGCTGTTAAGTAGCTATAGCTTTTAGTCAGTAATGTCCCAATTGTCAAAGTTAGATTATCTTTTTTTTGCCAAATGTGTTGAGGGCTTTAAAATCGCAATGTTGGACTTGTCAATCTAACAGTGTTGGTACCAAAATGCCCGGTCTTCCTGATTTTCTCAAATCAGATTTGACAATTGGAGGA
Organism: Parablennius parvicornis; assembly: GCA_900302745.1. Lineage (NCBI taxonomy): Eukaryota > Metazoa > Chordata > Actinopteri > Blenniiformes > Blenniidae > Parablennius > Parablennius parvicornis. The sequence continues at coordinate 1,263 of OMNM01049721.1, read as the reverse complement.
CTAATCACATCATATTTTTATATACCTTGTAATGCAAAATATAAGACTTTGTTTATTTAGAGAAATCAACAGATTATCAAAGAAAATGTTTATCTTTAAAGTATCATTTGAAGCAAAACTATTGATAACAGCATCTTAAGATAAATGAAGAATATTAAAGATTAAATTGTTACTGTATTTTCTGCAGGTATCATATTAAAGTCTTGTAGTTTCTTTTGATTAATGAAAGAGAACAGGTGCTTCACCTCAATTTCCTCCAGTGTTCGCTGTGTATGCTCGACACGGACGGGAGTCAAGCGTGGCTTTTGCACTTTTGACTTGAATCATCCTCTGCCAGAATCCATCTCACGCTGAGAAAATAACTGCTGAAAGTCGGCTCGTTTGGTCTGATTTCATTAACCAGCTGTGGCCGTCACGTAGCACAGCAGTACAATGTGTCTCTGAGAGGGGGAGCCACTAATCTCATGAAATATTTACACCCTCAACACATCTCCTTGTTCGATAATATTTCAAACAGCATTCTGCGAGGATTCAATACAGATAAATCTCTTTACAACGGCATGCATTCACACAAGTTACTGCAGCGTTTTGTGTACTCGGGTTTTAAAGTATAGAAAGTCTCTTTTTCCTAAAAAAAAAAAAAAGACTATTTCTGAAAACCAAAGGCCTGTTGTTGTTATCCTCAGTTTTTCCCTTAGTTTTTTAATTCCCTGAAGGAAATTCTAATGAATTCCTGATTTTGATTTCCAAAGCTAAATAACTGATTGAAAAAGTTCGAATTAAACAAAATCTATTCTATTCTGTCTGATTTCCAGACAAGATTTTGATGAATAGTACGCTTTTTGAAATGGTTCCCTACGCTGCATTTAATGATTTTCAAAGCATTAAGAAATAGAACATAGACTACAGGAGAACGAGAGAATGTTGGTGACGTGTAACAATGAATCATGATGACTGAAAAAGAGAAGAGCTGTCGTGTACGTCTCCCAGCAGTCTAAACTGGTTTTGGCTTCACTGGAAAATGGTCCAGACGGGTTTGTTTAGTTGATATTGTTGTTATTGTTAACGGCTGTGGGCGGCCATAGGCCATAAACAAATGGAGCTCCCATCTCCCATTGTACTAGATATGTACTTTTTTTTAAAATGTCTATCTTGATGTATATAGTCTGCAGCAACATTTACACATGTAGCTTTCAAATATTGCTTAGGATTATTAATGAATCAGTGAACATTTTTTTTTAATGGAACAACTAAAGTGTGTGT
>OMNM01049720.1:9152-28664 GCA_900302745.1 Parablennius parvicornis | reverse complement strand
ACAATGAAGAGCTGCGACGCAACGCGACTCTCTACGACCAACGAGTCAGACTGTTGCTCTCAGAGAGAGAAGCTAGTGGAAATGTTAGAAATGCACCTGTTCTTCAGCTGCTGGAGCATTAACAGAAGAGTGAGGGTGTGCTGGTGGAGCATTAACAGAAGAGTGAGGGCGTGCTGGTGGAGCATTAACAGAAGAGTGAGGGCGTGCTGGTGGAGCATTAACAGAAGAGTGAGGGCGTGCTGGTGGAGCATTAACAGAAGAGTGAGGGCGTGCTGGTGGAGCATTAACAGAAGAGTGAGGGCGTGCTGGTGGAGCATTAACAGAAGAGTGAGGGCGTGCTGGTGGAGCATTAACAGGCGAGTGAGGGCGTGCTGGTGGAGCATTAGCAGGCGAGTGAGGGCGTGCTGGTGGAGCATTAGCAGGCGAGCCATCATCAGCAGCTCAGGTGAACGTGCAGTGAACGTAGCCGGAGCAACATTTTGGAACAGGCTGGCTTCTCCAGGAGGTTGTCGGGGCCGTGACTCTTCCAACATGCAGACAGGTAAAATGGCTGCTCTCACTCCAACATCAGCTCATCTGATCCTCATGAAAAGGTTCCAAAAGCTTCCGGACTAGATAAAACCCACCAGAACCCTCTGAGCTCGCTAACTAACGTCAGTGCTGGAATGAGACATTTTACGAGGACAAACTTTTGATGCGATTTAGTTGAAGCAATGACTCATCTTCCTTTTGTCCTGCTGCAGTTTTCACAACAACAACAACAACAACAAGCGTCTATTCTGGAAACGTCAGCCGGACCGATGTCTGACTTATCTCCGCGGGCAGGGTGGAGCTGGAGGGAAATGGCCGTTCAGCCTTACCTGTGCGTGGGTGTTGGGTCGCTGGCTGCTGTCTTTGTCCCCAAATGTCTTCCTGCAGTTCTCCAGCCACTGGAGAACAAACCAGTGAGGACAAAACCATCGTCACAAGACAGACGCATGAAGGGCTTTTTACTGTCAGACTCCTGCATTTTAGATTTTTGTGTTTCCACAGTAGAGGTTGGTCAGGGAGCAGATTTAATAAGACTGTTGTACTTAGCAAATTAAAGGAGGCCTGCTCCGGAGCAGGGGACGGTATCTGGCTCTCCAGGGAACGCTGCCGTCTCATTCAATTAGCGCCCCCGCATCCCAGAACCCTCTGCAATCTCATCTCTCCTCCTTCTTCCATCCCCGCTTCCTCCCTTTGCCCACCCCTTCCAGCTCCCTGCCGCCCGGCCGCTAACTGCTTTAGGAGTGCTGAGGGTTATTTTTATCCCTTCAGCGGGGGTTGTCACTGGTGATGCAGACACTAACGGCAGCTAAATCTACTCATCCTAATGCTGATTCAATGTCAGCCCTGCTGATGAGACAGATTGAACCTATCTCGCACAGCATCAGCGATCAGTCTCCACGTCCTCCCGGCCTTCCATGCTGCGCCGCCGCACAGATGAACAAGGCACTTTTCATATTTTCAAAGCTCATCCCTCTTGACATGAGCGCCTATTATGAGAGTTGCTTACAGTCTCCTGCTCACACAGCAGCTGAAAATGTGGTTGTGACAATCACAGAGGACGTGAAGCAACACGACCCGAGAGGCAAAAGGCGGTTCTCAGTGGGACACGGCTCGGTGGGCGAGGCCAGAGCATCATGATGACTTACGAGCTCTGCTGCTTCCCTCTTGGCGTTATAGGTGTCCAAGTGCTCCTGCAGCTCCAGCACGCTAAACTTCAAGATCTCCAACAGGCCACAAGAGACCAGCTACAACAACACAGTGCACCACACACAATTCAAACCGACAGACAGAGAAACGGACCATGCCATGATATCTTTGTAACGCTTTAGCTTCAAGGAGCACAGTGGTTTGTTTATATCTCGGGAGGCCGCCGCGTAGAGGAGCCTCACCGTCTCCGCATCCAACAGCACAGTGGGGCACTGCGAGCGTGACGTCATGACTTCCAGAGAGCTGAGGAACTGATTCCCCATTCTTTGGAGCCTTTCCCCGAGAAAGCGAACAGATGCATGTGTAATGGAGCCAAACTTCCTCTGAATGCCCTTCAAAACAAAAGCGAGGATTAACAGTGAAATGCTCAGCGGTTAACAGTGCAACACACACAACAAAAATATAGAGTCTTTACCTGAAACAGCCGGGAGAACACGTGGAAAGTATAAACAGCAGAGGACCCATCTGTGTCTGACAACATCTGGTTGACATGGCAACGCCAAGCATCTTCCTCATTGTCATAGGCAACAGGCTGGAACGCCGCCAGGATGGCGGAGAGGAATGGCGAAGGGGGCGGGGAGGCTTGAATCTCTGGGAAACTGTCTGCGTCACCTTCATCTTGACTGAAACAAACACAAGGGCCATTAAGCGCACGCACGCAAAAACACACACACACACACACACAAACGCACACGCACACACACACGCACACACACACACACACAACCTCCCTCTCTGGCCGCCAGTAACAACTTCACGTCAGCAGACCCCTGCTGCACTACACTGAGAACTCTCGTCTGCTGCGATGGCACCACAATAACATGAGAGCTATTAGCATTCTAGCATCATGCAAACATTTCTATCCCTCTGCCTTTCACACACTCTCACAGGCGTGTACACACGAACTGATACTCACAGGCCTGTCGGACCGAACAGCCTGAAAAAGCAGACAGAATACAAGTATCTGAAGCCTGCGCTGCCGAGCGCCGCAGCGGACACGGTCTCTGTCCTCATCCTCACCCCAACTACCGCCTCTCTTTCCCTCACTCTCTCCCCTTGTCTGCAGCTCCACTGTGCAGCGACGGCTAACAGCACTAGCGCACTGCACTCTCATCCCACACAGGACTGCAGAGAGCTCTATAGCAGCCAGCCACACCGACACATACACACACATTTCTGCGCTGGAGCCAGCTCCCAGGCTCTCTGTGCTTTAATGTTGCGTAGTTGTTTTTATCCTGCTCTCTCCCACCCACTAAACAACCCTCACACACAGACACACGGAGCAGTTTGGTTACTCTACGTTTCACACAATCAGATTCAAAAGCACTCACTGCACATTTGTGTGCGGCTCAGATGCATTAACATTTCTGTGATACGTGCATGTCAGAGGGAACGACTGTCTGCATGTTTATTCTATGGCTTGTCTTCATATTTCTTCATTGAACTTTACATCCTTGACTTACAGCCGTCCTCCAGCCAGAATTGGCCCACCTTGACGAGAAAGCTTCAGGTGGACTGGAGCCAGCCTACGTTGGCCCACCTTCAGAGTTCCAACCAGTCATGCCAATAAAGAATTACGCATTATGTTGTCACAAGCAACCAGAGATACATTCATCTTTCATAAACACCTCGTTTCACATTAATCACACACCACAACAATAACAGTAGAGAGCAGACATCTTTTAAATTCAATCTTACAACCAGGCCTGAAACAATCTAGCTGAGGTGAGATGTCACAGCTCCTCTCTTTATATAAATGATGCAGTGCAGGATCCTATTGTTTAAGAAGGGCAAATACAGAACATCATTAAAATCAAGCAGAGCATCCTGTTGTGCTGGTATCAGTATCAGTTTTGTTTTCCCCTGATGAGGCTGGAGTGTTGCTTATTTTTGTCCTTTTCATCAAATGAGCTGATCATCTAACTGGGATTTTTATTCTATTTTAATTTTGCTTTCTGGTTAGCTGAAAGCTAATTTTCACAATTGAGCATTTGTTTTGGTGCATGTGGTTTTCCTTTGCAAACATGGAAAGAACAAAACTATTAATACACTTGTGATTTCTTCTCATCTTGCAGGCCCTTCGTTTCATATGTACGCTGATGTGACGACAGTCTGACCGTCTTACCTGGACATGCCGGAGAAGTCGGCCTCCTCCTCCTCACAGCGCTCGTCCAGCTCCTTCAGGGCCTGTGTCACATCCTCTTCCCACACAGAGCCACAGGTGCTGTCGGGATCTGGATCCGGGTCTGGATCAGGTTTTGTCTCAGGTATCACGGGCAAACACAGAGGCAGCACTGTTTGGGACTCGTCTTCACAAAGGAACCCGGGCGGAGTGTCTATGGCCGGCGGGGGAGGGGGGGCCGGATCCAGGTCCTCCTGAGGGTCCAGGGTTTCTTGAGGGTCCTGAGGTTCCTGCAACTCGTGAAGGTCGCACATTTCTGGAGGCTCAGATGGCAGAGGGGGGGCGCTACAGAACCCCGTGTCCTCGCTCACACTGCTGCTCAGCTCATCGGCGGCAGTCATGCTCACAGCATCCTGTGACACCAAACCAGAGAGGGGCACTTAGTTGCACTGTGGCAGGCGGTTTGAAAGAAAAATGCAACGTATATTAAAATGTATTCATCACACAAAGAAGTCTGTCGTCTGAACAGCCTTCGCAACAGTGGTGCTTACTCATGATTCAAGAACACAGGCTCACCGACGAACCAACGTTATCGCTATAATTAAGACCACCACATCCAGAACTCAAGAGCAATATTGGAATCAGTCATAAAAGAAGGAACCTTCAAGTGAGCAAATGTGAAATTGTTCAGCTCCTTGGAGACTGCTCTGGACGCCGTCCTACAAACCAAAGCTAACAACCCCAGAGAAATTACAGAAAAAGAAAAAGAATCGTTAAGAGTCTGCAGCCAACATCAATCATTGAAAGGCCACTAAAAACCAACGCCGCAGCTAATAAAACGCCAACGCGGTAGAGGACCAGTGGAGGAACAAGCGCCATCAGGACAAGTGCAGATGAATGCATCTGTTGTGGCGCACGCGTCGTGAATGACTGATTCACGACCAACACTTCATTGCTGCACATGCTTAATGGATTGTATGTATGATGCAACGAAAACAGCAAAATAAGACAAGCCCACATTAAATGAGACTCCTTGATTACGACCCACAACTCAAAATATTCATATTGTCATTGCAATGATTTGCATACATTTGCTATGTTGTTGTAAATCTCACACATGAAGGAGGTATCTAATGAAGAAAAGTTGTTTTTTTCTGGAAAGCTTAATGTTTCAGAAAAGTGTGGCAGACAGCCAGTACATCACAGAGACAGCAGCTATATTACAGAAAGCTTTTAGAAGTGGTCGTGGCCATGCTGGAGGGAATGAGTAAGAGTATTGATGGTTTTATCTGGGGCTCATTACACTAAGAGCTGGGGTTGTGATGGGGGAGATGCCCTTGCAATGATATTGAAACCACTGGCAAGATTGAGTTCCTAGAAAGTTGCATTCAGATCTGCACATGAAGCAACGTCACTGCACCGTATAACCATATTACACTGAATACGTATGATGTAGGTTTTTCACGTTTTCCTGCATTAGGATATCCATGGAAATGCGTTCACATTCTGAACATGCAAATTTTTATCAGAACAAGTCAATATACTCACCGTTGTTAGTATAAGTGATAATGTCAATAGCGGGAGACGGCACAAGGAAGAGCTATGGCATGTTAATGTGGTAGCAAATGGAAGGGTTTCATTCGCTTGAGCATGACTGCTGTTCAGGTAATTGCACTTTTAAAGTTAACACATCTTGTAAAGGACTCATACTCACACATGCGTTGGCTGAAGACAAAGGAGGTGGTGTGCCTTTCAAAAGTTTTTAAATGGAGGTTTTAGTTGGAATAGTCAGTTGATGTGTAATTGGAGGGGAGCAGTAACAGCTGACCTGAGGTGAAATTTAGTTTCCCCAAAATCACAATGTCAAGCCTCACCGCTGTAAAGAGAACGGGAGCTAAAGAGTTGCCACACGGCACCAACACCCAGAGCGAAGGAACAAAAGAAAGCAGTTGCGTAAAGAGCCAGAAACAGCCAAAGCAGAAGACTGTGTCTTTCACCCCAACGGCAGGACAGAACAGTCAGAGAACCAGCACTTTTAACCCCATCCAAAACCCCAGGAAGGCAGAAAAATGTCAGTCTTAACAACAGACTGGGCCAAAAAACACAGCACAAGCAGACAGAAGTGGACTAGAAACATAAACAGGCGAGCTAAAAAGCACCCGAGCACCACAGTTTATTGCCACTCCCGATTGATCGCACCTCAGGCAGCTGGCTGCTGGCGCTGTCTGAGTGGGCCACCTCCAAAAGGGGACTATCCAGTCGAGGGAGGGAGGACAGAGACGGCAGGGAGGGCAGGATGGTTGCCTCCTCTGTCAGGGCACTGCTGGACGATTCCTGGGACTGCTGCAGAGAGTCCACATGGTTGGAGGCCGTGTCGTCCGTGGCAGAGTCGCTGTTTAGCTGCAGAAGAAGAAAACAAACAAAAAAGCTTTGTTGGCTTTTCTGTGGACAACAAAAGTCATGTAACATCTTGTCTACCTTGAAACCAAACTCAGTCACAAACACACGAAGAACCGACAAGGCCACGACAGGAAAAACAACACTACTGACACACTACTGACACACTACTGACACACTACTGACACACTACTGACCACTCAACAGGTCTTTATAGGTTGTAATGCACGTCCAATCAAACATGGACAAGTTACAAACAATTTCAGAATCAAGTGATGAATTTGATCTATTTATTCTTTTGACACAGACACATCTGTGTATATAAATATGATATTTACTGAACAAATACTGACAGGACTTCACACCCGCTGTACCAACAAGGACACAAATAATTGGAATGAAAATGCTTCATAAACACTTGGAGGGAAACATTCCAGGTCAGATGGGTGGTTTGGAATGTTCTGATTTCTATTCGTATTTGAGGCCATGTGCACACTGGCTTTGATAAAGTCTCCCTCGCTGGGATCAACCTGCACAGCTATCTCACATAACTCCGTCACACGATGGCTCAAACACACTTTTCCAGGAGAACGGCAGCACGACTGGACAATTAAGACATGCTGCACTCGAACATATGCTCGTTTTCTGACCAGACTATGAAGGAGGCACAACAAGCTTGACGGCTCTAATGAATCGGTCTTCAGCGCTGTGGATGAAGCCGGATGTGGGCTCGTGCGCACGCGTCAAAAATTGGCCAATAATTGCTGCAGGTCAATCGTGACATTCTCCGTTCACCTGATAGGACATTTTGATTTCTCAATTTGAGAGAATTGAACCAGACTGAAAAAAAAGTCGCCATGTAAAGGCTCCTGCTCGCTGATGATGCAATATGTAAAATTCAAGCATCGGCCTTTTTGTGCACCGAGTAGTTGATCTTCATTTCTCTACACCCGCTTGGCTTCTGTTAGTGAGAACCTGCTGGGAGACATGGCCAAGGTTCCCACTCAACCACCCAACTTCTTCTTATCTTGTTGGACATGAACCTTGAGGCAGGAGCGATTTTAAACATCCAGTGGTATAAAGCAGCTGGTTCACTGGTTAGCCCGTCGTTGAGTTTGCACTGTGCTGACTTTAGATTTCTAACTTAAGACAACATTGTTATAAATTGCACTTAAAGAGCTGGAACGAGGTATACGTAACAGGCAGAGCATTTTAGTCTTTTTAGTTTTCTTTCAGTCACTTCTGCATCTTAAACCCTCTCAAACACAGTAAGAACATGCTCATATAGAAAATACCAGTTAGTATTCCTTTTATACCCCTGGGTAATTCTTTTCTAAATCCCTCAACTCAATACACATTTGGGGTGAAACACAAATGCTGCATGCTCTTTCCTCCAGGGTAAAACAGAATCACAAAAAAATAACTTTGAGAGAAGGAGATTGTTTACATGGAGCAAAAGCTCATTCTCTCACCGTGCACTATCAAATCAAGAAGAGCAGAAGAGGAAAGAAAGACGATATCCCCGTTAGACAGGAGCAAAGCATTGTGTAGTAACGGCATTATTAAGCTCTTGCTAGCAAAGCAAAGAATGAGGGGTCAGAGACAAGCAGCCAAACGTTTAGTAAATGTGAAAAGACAAACTATGTATCACACTAAACCCTGAGAAACAACCGAGATCAAAAATCAATTACAACCGATTACACATCGATAAACAGGAATTAAACCAAGTTGACCAAGTTTTACTTCCCTGTACTGACACATCATAATCATCAAGTGAGCACTCAGATATAAAGAACTTCTTTATTCCAGATGACGTCTACCATCAGCGAAGCAGCAAGCATGAAGCCCCCGTCCCCGCCGGCAGCAGGTCCAGCTCAGTATGTGCGCGCGCACACGCGCACACACACACACACACACACACACACCATGCCAGCAGGCTGCATGAGTTGCACAGTGGTGTTCGGGGTATGTGGGGCAGGGGGATCCTGATTAGGGTGAGACTTACAAGGCCAGTGCAGGTGAGAATCTGGCTAGCGCTCAGTACCTCCTCCTCAGATGATTCGTCCGTGTCCTCGTGGTTGGTGAGGTTGAGACTTGGCGTGCTGCCCGTGTACTGACACTCTTGCAAAGACGGTGTGTCCCCTTTGTCCATGCTCTCCAGAGAGCGCCGCCGAACCCCCCAGTTAAAGTTGTCCATGCTCTCACCCTGCAGAGAAACCAAACGCCAATGAGACAATATTGTTGTGGCGTATACATCATAAAACATACAAACGAGGCACAAGACAAAAAAACAAACAAAAAAAACCCAACAACAACTAAAAAAAAAATTCAGAAATCAAACTGACAAACAAATGCTCATGTGCTTCAGAGGGTGAGACGCTTTCTCTCTACAATTTAGGACAATAAGTGATGGAGAACTCTAAAACTACAGAGGTAAAAAGCTGACAAGCAGAGGACTGATTGTAAAAACAGTGAGTGCATTCAACACGGGAGACATCAGGGCACCGTGCTGAGCCAAGTGTCCGGCCCACAGACTTACCTGCAACTCCTTGTGGCAAGAGAAGAGAAGGAACACACATGTTAATAGACTAAAGACAGTTATTTTAAAGATTTGTGAAAAACACGAGCAGCCTGAACAAACAGAGTGGAGCTAACGTGTCACACCATGAACTCCAGCACCGACTGTCCAGACCAAGTGTCCAATTGTTTTAGGTTCTGCTTTGATGCACGATGTGAACTCTCAGACAATTCTTACAAAATAATGACAGAAGACTTGGACTAGCACCTCATCAACATTGTCTGCAGTTCATTATTTTTGAATCCATACATTGACCATTGCTTTACTACATTCTGGGAAACGTTACTGGAATTTCTCACCTCGGCATCCTCCAGCTCCACATCCAAAAAGTCAAAGTCCTTAAAGACACCAAACTGCTGCTCACTGCCGGTATCCTCTCCCAGAACCTCCTCCTCTCGGACCACCTCCTCCACAGTGGGTATGAGACTGGTCTGCTGGTCAGTAGAATCCAGGTCCTCATTAGACGAGAACACCACCTGCAGAACAAGACGGTGTATGAAGACCTTTGTTCTCATCTAATACAATCTGGGTGTACAAACATGACGAAACATGTAAGCTTGATCTAAAGGCCCAGATAAACCCCACCACACCACCAGCAGCACACTGAGCAGAAACATTTAGAACAGTGGATTTCCAGAGACCTTGTCTGAGGCTTTAGAGTAGGAGAGGAGTCTTACAGATGGGTTTTTGGGAATGCCGGCTTCTGGGCCACACAGAGACAACACATTCATGAGCCTCTCTCTGGTCCGTCTCTGCAACAACAACACAGGACAGGTTGAGGGAACGTCGGGTCAGGATCAACTACTTTTGATCCTTCTGCAGTGACAAAACTAGACTGAAAAAATATGATCAACCGCTTGGTCATTATTTTACTTTTTACACATTTGTTTAGTTCCTTCACTTGCTGTGGTGAAAGATATAACATTTCTAAATTGACACTGCATAGTGATTCTTTGGTTTAAAACGGGATCACACAACGTTTTTCATATTATAAAATAAGATTTTGAAATTCTGTTGAGATGAATCGGCGTTAAAAAGCTCTTTTCTGTTAAGATTTTTTTCAAAGCGATATATCCTGGATTGACAGACAGTCCACAGCAGTGGTCACATTACACACAGTTCTGTGCCAATATTCATTTCAGGATTCTAAATAGTGTAGTGGTTATGACATTTACCAAAAGCATTTACTAAAACATGTGGATCAAAGAAGGTTTTTTTTGGTCCTACCATACTTATTTCTCTAGATCCTGATTTCTCCAACAAAACTTAACGGATATACAGTAAAACCTCTAATGTAGGGCCGCCCTAAAATCCAAGGGCAATTGTCCCCTGAAGACAGGTGTCCTCTCGTCACAGGGGACAAACTATACAGTTAAAAAATGTGTCTGCCCAGTACAGGATGGCTGCTCTTAAAGGGGCCCCTCGTCAGACGTTCTACTGTATGTAATGATGTCAAAACGCAGGTTTTTCCACATTCTGCTTTTTACTCTAATCTCCTGGCGCTCTCGAGGGAAGGCCGGACTCAGACTTTCAGAACTTGTTATCGTAGAAGTATTAATCTGGTGAAGCTTCACTTCAAGCCATCGTGGTCTGAGAACCTCAGATTATTTAGAGTAGGGTGGAGGATGCTTTGTGTATATTTAGGCTCATACCTGGGAAAGCTGAGGCCTCTTCCAGCTTACTTGCACCAGACCATTGGAGTTAGAGCCTGACGATGTGGAGGAGGTACTCCTGGTTACAGCAATCACTTGAGGCTTCCCATTTCGGCCCGCTGCAGTCCGCTGATCACCGTATTTATGCCCTATGATTGGTGTCTATGGAAATAAATTATGACAAGATCATGCAAAGGAAAACATGAGGCGGGGGGGACATGAGTGTGCTGAAGTGCTGGGACACTGACCTCTGAGATGTCAAAGTGGAAGTCCAGCGTCTTGCCCGGCAGCTCCTTAGACGAGTTGTTGAATATGCGCGTAAAGGCAATTTCTGGAGAACCGCATGACTCTGAACTGTAGGAGCGCTGCACATCGTCTGGAACCACGAGGCTGGCTGAGCGGGACACCACCAACTTCAGAATGTTTTGGGCCTCTTTCCAATGTGGACTCTAGAAAACACAAGCATAATGACTGACTACGTATTAAGAATCTGTGTGGTTTTTCTGTAGAATATTCGAGCATGAAAAGACAAGTTCTGCTTCGGAACCACAGCAGACACACGTCCAATGTCTGTGACTTTCATTGCGTACGGTCATGCTGAGGAACCTTGAAAAGATGCACAACAAATACAGCTTGCATTATACAAGCACCGGCACAGCAGACACACAAATACAATGCCTCTTCTGAAAGGCCATGGTGAGAGTCAGTCAGTACAGAGTTTGCTTAAGGCCATAATGCTATAGAAGCTGTCAGATGCAGATGTGTGTGCGAGGCAAATAGTGCCCAGGGTCAAGGCTGGTAAAAAGGCTTCCATAAAGTGCTTCAGCCCATCAAAAAGGCTTCTCAACAAAGACCATGAAAGACACATTCTGTCTTCATTGCAACTGTGCCACTATTAATAGTCTCTCCTTGTGTTCACATGAAGTAGGTTGTCTGTGAGAATACTGCAGGTTGTGCCCTTTAACATTTTTTAACCATTACATTGCTAAACTTGTCAACAACTGTGGAGATCCAGGTTTGGGGCTGAATATTAAATGTAATAACAACATATTTGTGTTCAGAGTACTGGTAGTTTAATATAATTGACCACATTATTAATTGTTTTTGGTAAAATAAGTATATTCCTACAGAGACAGACGGTTTGTCCGATGTTCACGAGGCACGAAATTCAAGAACAGTATTTACTGCAAAGACCATGAAGCATGAACACATTAGCATCATGATAGAGATTTTTCTTTAACTCGGGTAGGATTATGAATCACTCTGAAAATATTCATAAAAGGGAAGAGGTCATGTTTCCTTATGTTTTAAAGGAAATGTCCTCCAAGTCGGAGTTTCAGCAAATCAACCAGTGGAAACACACCAGTAAGTGACTTTGGATTCAGATGACCAAGATGATAGTTATAGAGTACCCAGCCCAACAACCAAACCTTGATCCAACTGCGGGGTGACATTAGAAATGAGGCAAACCAAGAAAAGTAGGGAAATCAGGGAACGTAGTCTAAACATCCTGGTGTACTTGTTCACTGGTGCCAGTTCACCCATTCAGTGAAACACAGTGTTGAGAAATAACTAAATATCAGCTCAGCACTGGACAAGAAAGCTAAATCTTGAAGCACTTTGTTTCATGTTCGAGATTGGAAAGAAAAATGCAGACACTGCTATTTTTGGGAGAAAGCAAATGTTCCTTTTCCACGTTCTATTAATGAAAAAATGATTTTTTAAGACTCCGAATATTGAACGAGGGTTTGCTTGCAATAACTCACCTGAACATATTTGCCGATGATCTTCATGATCTCGAGGTTAAATTGTTTGACAGGGGCTGCCGACAGGTCAATATGACTCAGCAAGCTGTAAATGATTTGCAGCAAGGACTGCTGCATGCTGGGTAGGCCCTTCTCCAGCAGCTACGAGAGACAGAATCTACAGTCAAGGCTGGTTTTCATCACATGCAACCACACCGTAGACTGAAAACCCTTCTTACCTCCGCTAAGTAAGTGACCAGGTTGAGGGTCCTCTCAGCGAAGGCATCATGGAGGTAGCGACAGACGACGTTGATCCAGTTGGTGCAGTCGCGAGAATAGCTGTGTGTGCTGTACAGGGTCATCATGTGGGCCAGATTAGACAGAGTGGCCGACTTCTCATCAGAGCACACCTTGGCTATTTTATCAGCCGTTTCCTTGCAGAAGGGAGTGGGGCTGTCAAAGTGCTGGATAAGGTGCGGTAGGAGGCACAAGATGTTCAGAGGAAAACCTGCAGAGATACACCACAAGAGAAATTAACATACCGAACGAAGCTCACAAAATTAGCAATATGCAAAATAAATAAAAAAGCAAAAATAGTAAGGACCACTTCCAAATTAACAGAAATGCAATGAACACACCTGAATAATTGTGGGGGAATAGTTTTAGTCATTTGCAACAGTAATTACTTTTCACAGTAGTGACTGATTCAGAACCAAGAGCACTCTACAGTATGTGTGAGTATCTACCTGCTACTTGTGAAGGGTCTACCAGTGTCTGTCTGGAGACACTGATTAGCTTGCTGAGCAGGTGGATGGTGAGCTCCTGAGTAGAGGCAGAGGTGAAGCCCTTCAGGAAGAGCTGCAGGAGTCCCGGGAAGTTGTACCACTTCAGCTTTGCCTGGACGCTCTCCAGGTGTTCTCTGCTATCCGCACGATCCAGAGGCAGCTGACCCAGCAGCTTGTTGAGCAGACGTAAAGCCAGCAGATACTCAAACTCATAGTCCGACTCCAGCAAGGAGACGGCGATCCAGAACACTGTGGCCATCAGATTTGAAGGGTCCACAGGTGGAATGGCTTCCCCTCCTGGACTTCCTCCTCCGCCAAGCGATGATAAGCTCCGCGTTCGCGCCAGGTTTCCGTGGCTTCCACCGAGTCGGTCTGCTATGTCTAAGGTGTTACTCCTACGCCTGTCAGCTTTTCGCTCGCTCAGCAGGCTGGCACGGAGCGAATTGCTGCGAGCGTGGACGTAGTGGTGGAGGCCACTGCTGCTCGAGTTCAGCTGACCTGTGCTTTTCCTGTTGGAAGCAAACTTTGGCCCAAGCAAGTGATCGCGAGTAGGGGCCCTGTGAAATGACAAATTACTTCTGATGTCACTCAGGTTACACGCTAATCAGTCCGCTGCTCGAAGTATTGATATGTCAAATATAGAAATGGTATGAAGACTTACTGTGCAAGAGCAGTGAGGAGGTCATAGTTTTTGAGTGTGTCTGCGAGTGTGTCAATGCCAGATTCCAACGTGAGGAGAAGTTCAATGACAAAGCCCTGAAGAAAAAATGGCCACTTCGTCAAAAAGAAACAATTTGTAATAAACGTTGTGGCATACACACACAAATGTGAGCTATTTTCAGGCTGGGAAAGTTTTAATAAACCAATCTAAACTATCAGATAATCAACTGTGTTCTCCTTTTGTTTATCAGAGCAACAACTGCTTGGGTTTAAGTGGACAGAATAAACAAATATCAATGTTACAGGTGCGTTTGTTGACGGACTTAATTATTTTCCTCAAACACACATAAAACCTCAGGTTTTAAAAAGTGCAGGTAAATTGTACTCTGATATGTTTTTCTTTCACCAATACAGAGCAGGATCATCCGTTTCTTTATTATTGTTATTATCACCATCAGACCGACCTGAGCCTCCTCTCCGGGGTCTCCTACAGTCTCAACCAGCCGGGACAGGATGTCAGACAGCGTGGCGGGAGTCAAAGGTTGTTTGAGTGCCCTGAAAATCTGGAACGAGCGACCGGCGTAGTGGCGAGAAGAACATGACAGAGCTGTCCTTAAAGCCACTTCACTCAGCAATAACTCCAACTGGAAACCTGAAAAGACACTCAAAAGCTCAATGGACAGAACCAGCAAACTGGGACTCTTGCTGGAATTAGAATTAGACAACAACAGGCTAGTGGCCCCACAGACCTGGCTGGCAATATCTGAAGACGGTGACCACGTGTCTGACAAAAACACTCAGCTGATCTGCGCTCTTGATGTTGGGGTTCTTGGGCGACACGTCCTCATGGTTCCAGAGTGGACCCCGCTTCCTAGAAGGAGAGGGCACAACGGACCACACGTTTTTGAGCCGTTACTAAGATGTCACTCCCAAATGTTGGAGGTTTTCACAACAAGCATTGAAACAAGCAAATCCCACGATCAAACACATGCAAAGCAAAATACCCCGAGGTCTCAGACACTGCTGGAAGCATGAAATCAAATAAGTGGACAGAATCAGTAATGTGGTAAAGATGTGTTGAAGCTTGAAATTGATTTGACATTCGTCAAACTAGTAAGATTACACATTAGAATAAATCAGAATAAATCAGTTTTTCATTATTAGTGGGGTGTCCCTCAGAAATCACCGCTTCATTTGGACAGTGCCTTCTCACCTTGATGTAATAAACTCAATGAGAGCTTTGGCCTTCTCATCCTGTTCGGCAGTGACATCCACCTCACTGAGAAGACTGGGGGAAAGGTGGGACAGAGGAGTACCGCCCACTCCGATGCTGATACTGGAAGATGTAGAGCTGGAGCTCAGACCTGAGTCGGTCATAGGTGAGGGTTGGCAGTCTGGCAACAACTCCTGTACGCCTGGAAGGTGCAAGAAACAATCCCTCAGTACAGACTTATTTTGGGATGGTTTTGCTGCCACCTTGTGATCCACTATGGAATAGCACGGTTTCATATTCCAAAAACAGAAACCTTTCCTTGAAGAAAATCTTTTTATATCAGTTCATACAGTGTTTTTTTCACTATTGTTTGGCTTGAGAGTTCTGAGCACAAATAGCACAACCAACCTGTGAGGTTAAACTCTGGAGCTGCTGGTTTTACAGTCAGAACTTTAGGTTCGTTGTAGTCACGGTTTCGTAAAAGCACCATAGCTACAGATTGAACACTACTATTTGCACCCTGGACAATGAGCAGGTGAAGCAGCAGGCGTTTGCAGTGCTCGTAGACCTCTGGGTGCTGGTGATCAAGCCCTGTGGGAAGATACAGATGGTCAGAGGAGGTTTCACATCCGATCTTACTGGTCATTCTGATGTACAGGGAAAGTACTTCTAAACTTACATATCAGGCTAAAGGCATCAGATTATTTATGCATTGGATACAAGATATCTAAAAGTAGGAAAATGTTCTTTCTGTGCAGATACAAGCCTTTTAAACTGCCCATACAGAAAGCATCCAGGAATGTTACCGATAAAAACTGCGTGCAGCAGGAGGTGCAGGTAGGCGCTCCACTCTACTTTGACCCCGTGATCCACAATGAGGTCTGTCAGCAGGATGACTGCAATGTTGCATCTAGGGAAGACAACACGTGTGTTAAGTCACAAAATGCAATCACGCCCAGTTTTTTTTCTCTCCGAGAGAAGCTGCTGCTCGGTGTACCTGTGGAGCGGGACAGCGGGTGCGTTCGTCTCTGGCAAATAATCCACAAGAGGAGACCAGCAGCCTCCAGTTGGAGGGAAGGGCAGAGGCTCCGGACGGTTGTGATCCATCACTTTTAGACGCCAGTTAGCATAAAGTGGCATGGAGTCACCTGAAACAGAGGGGAGAGAAGTGGAAGAAGTGCTTATGAGCAATAAACTTTTATCTTGTGCTGCCGGGAGAGAGGTGAAGATTTTGTGCTTACTCTTCTCATCCTCATACGAGCCTCCAGAGCTGCTGCTGTAGCGAGATTCCAGGCGGTGGTGCTGGCGGTTCAGGTTGCTGTTGAGTCCGCTGTATATATCCAGGTGGGTGTAACTGCAGAGCAAACCAGTATAGAATGACTGAGCAAATCCTTCTCTCATACTGATATTTACCTCATGATTATCTGAAAAATATTCTCATATAAACAACTCAAATATAATAGCAGAAATTCAAACTGGCCAAAAGTGACAAAAGCTCTGGATAGAAACTTGTGCTATGATGTACTGTCCACGATGGGAGTAAAACTTCAAGAAAATACCAAGTTGTGCATCAACAAATGTTAAAACTATAAAGTAATCAAATTAACAATGCAAGAAAAAAACTATATTAACTATATTAAGTGGTAAAGACAGTCTATTAGTTCATTTTTGTTTTTAAAACTCTGAAGAGCTTAATGTTAACTCATGTCAGTTAAGCCCTTCAGAAAAAAAGAGCATGTTTTTCTTTTTGTAAGTCACAATTTTTCAACCTGTTATGTTAAGCGCACTTTCACAAGTATAAATGTATGTGTATGTATGTGTATATATGTTTAAAACATTGACTTACCTGCTCATGCCTGTTCTTGTTTGAATAGACTTTGGGGAGGTGATTTTATAAGACCTCTAATGGTCTTCTCACTCTCTCCTGCACGGCTATGTTCTTTTAACCACTGGATACATTTTTGTCTTATTTGTGTAAATCAAATCAAATCAAATCCCAAATGAGCAATACCTCATGAGCAGGCCACCAAAAAAGCACCGATTGAATATTTTATGATCACTAACCTGGCTACATTACAACTAGTTTAGAAGCAACCAAGCATTTCACTCGTCTGTTTATTTCTCACATCATCAGACTGTAAAGGCCTTCAGTGTCTGATGTCGTCTCTAATGGCTCGTTTCCACCGCACAAAAAGTGCAGGGACGAAACGGAGCAGTACGGCAAAGCAAATCCAGGCCCAAGTCTGGTGCTCGTTTCCTCCACAAAAAGTACGAAAAAGCCGAGAGCGGACGCGATGGGAGGATCTACACCGGGGCTCGGAGCAGCTCTGATGTCACGACGCGGTGCGCTGGCACGCCGGGGATCGGAGCAGCATTGCATCATGTCATGTCTCGCTAGCCGGCAGACCGTAAGTCTGTGTCTGCACACACCGGCAGGTTCTAGAAACCCGGCGTCAGGGAACCGGCGCTCCGGAGCTCCGGAGCTGGCCATTGTATGCGGAAAGGCGGTGGTGAAAGTTGTGCCACAAAAAACAAAACTATGCAAAGCTGAATATGTTAACAACAGCAGAGTCATACGGCCGACATATTAAAATATTGAGGACGTGACATAAATCACTGACCAATCAGCAGACGGCTCCTCAAAATCAGACCGGCTCTATTGTCCCCTGCACTCCAATGGAGCGGTAGCGGAAAAGCGACCACGTTTGGAGCGGTTGTTTTCGGTACCATGAACAAAACCAGACCGTGTCAGACCATACCTCTCTGTTCCTGCACTTCGTGTGGTGGGAAGCTCCATAATAAACAACACACTTTGCTGTTGCTGTTAGAAAACGATTGAATGCCGAGTTGTCCTGTACCTTTCCTCCATGTTGGAGTCTTTGATCTTGGCATCATGGTGACCATCATTTCCTGGCACCATGGTATTGCTACTGGAGGTTGTTCCTGACAGAGCAGACATGACACATTCACCATGTGGCTTCTGAACATCAGGACTTGAAGCAATAGCTGTGTGCTTCAGCTGTCTACACACCTGAGGTGACTGAGGGGATCTTCACACTGGAGGTGATGCGGTAGTAAGGGGGGTTGTCCATGTGGGTGACAGCTGAGCTGACAGGATCCGTCAGCTCAAGCTCACACATCAATTCCTCCAGCAGCTGCATAGTTTTATCTCTGCCCAAGTACACAACCACTCGTTTCACCTGAGGACACATTTGACACAGTCAGAGAAATGTCAGAAATGATTCAATGGACACTGCAAATTGGAGAGTGATGGAGACAGGGCATGATGTACGGGTACAATGACTCACATAGGGCAAGAGGCTGGGGTCACTGTTGACTCCTGACATGCTGATGAGAAAGTGTAGAATGATTTTGAGGTTCTTTGGCCAACTGTCTGCTAATGTGGTCCACACGTTTTCAATCTCTGACCAAGCAAACTCGTCCCCATACTGAAAAGATAAAATCATTCCATGTTTAATCACTTTGGAGGCTCAAAAATAACTTTTCTATGTAAACGCCCACACAGTGTATCGCAGTCTTACTTTGGCGGTCATGAA
Organism: Parablennius parvicornis; assembly: GCA_900302745.1. NCBI lineage: Eukaryota > Metazoa > Chordata > Actinopteri > Blenniiformes > Blenniidae > Parablennius > Parablennius parvicornis. The sequence continues at coordinate 10,218 of OMNM01049720.1, read as the reverse complement.
CATGAGGTTGTTTAGCACCATGGTTGTTGCACGCGGGGATCCCCACCCTTCTCCACGCAGCCATCTTCGGCTGTTGACCATCATGATCTCGCTTTCATGTACATCCTCGTCTTCTTCACCACTGCCGCAGTCCTCTGCTCGCCGTGTGATTGGTTTAAAGTCCACCAGCTCCACATTGTTCATCCACGGTAGGAGGTAGTGCAACATTACTTGCCGACCACCAGGATGTGCCGTCTGGATGCGCAGACTTACTTCTACAACGAGAGCAGGAAGCAGGGTGAAGGGTAAACATATGAACACTGATTTGTCAAACGGATTTAAAGCACAGCATCTGACTCGCTCGCAACTATTTAGTCTTCAAATTACGTTTTTAATTTCTCAGGCTGATCGCTCTCAAACAAAGAGGGGAAAATCTCTATGGTGACAGGTCAACTTGATTTTGTCATGCTGTACAGACGTTTGTGAAAATCTCATGTTTGATCCCACATTAAAGAGCTAATTATAAGTAGCCAATATCCCAGTTAATCATTTCCTTTATATACAAACCTAATCATCTATTGCAAGGTGCAGGTGTGCCATTTAAATTTTTTTCCAAATGATACCAACATCATTATCAGCACTGTGAACAGCATCATAATGGACAGCAACATGTTTTGTTGGTGTTAGAGGAGCAGTGGATCCTGGAACCGTCTGTAGTTTTACTGCCACTTTAGTGAGACACCTGACCCGAGTGGGTGGATGGATGGATGGATGGATGGATGGATGGATGGATGGATGGATGGATGGATGGATGTATAGTTGATGGATGAATGGATGAATAGTTGATGGATGGATGGATGAATAGTTGATGGATGGATGGATGTACAGTTGATGGATGGATGTATAGTTGATGGATGGATGGATGGATAGTTGATGGATGGATGGATGGATGGATGGATGGATGGATGGATGGATGGATGGATGGATGGATGAAAAACATTAGTTTGATTGTTCTTTGACATATCCAAAATGATCCTTCAGGTTTCTGTTTATATGTTTAACATTTATTTAAGCAGATGATTCATTA